>VZTH01013101.1:20437-47092 GCA_013397815.1 Aleadryas rufinucha | reverse complement strand
TTTCCTCGGACGCTTGCTGCTACCAATAAACATCTTCTACCTCGCAGCAAGAGAGTTGTGCTCGTTTTTCACAGCTACAGACCTATAGTAAGTTTTGACGACAAACACAAATGTTCCCCTAATAAAATAAACACAAACCAATTTACATTTATCACTTACTGAGTCTGTAATTGATTTGGGCCTCCAGCTGTATCAAGCTGATCAAGCTTTCTAGATTTCCATCCACAAACAGCTATCAGTTACCCATTCTTGACATTCCTCTTTTCCAAGTGGCATTGTGTTCTGAACTCCTGTTTTTCCCAGAGGCCAAAGAGTACAAATCTCAGGCATCTGTCAGTCAAAACTATGTTTCCCATCTGGCTGTCTTTCAGTCAAAAATCAAATTCCAGGAGACCTTTGCACTAACACAGGTTTCAAAACACCAGAAAACCTGTTCAGTGCCCGAGAGAGGAAATCACCACAATTACAGCAACAGAAATTAATAAAGCTGTCGTGTATTTGTCAGTGAAATAGTGCTTGCTGGCAGCAGTCAGCATGGGGAGCTGCATGGATATTTTCTGACTAAAGCACGGAAGTGTTTCCTAGGAGTGAAAAATGTGCCAGTTTAACTTTCCAGGTACAGACCCTGCATCTCCAGCCATTCCCTGGGTGCTGTCCCTGTCCCAGGGAGCAGAGATCGGAGCTGTCCCTCGGGAGGAGCTGCAGCCCCCCGTGAGATCTGACCTCAGCCTTCCCTTCTCCAGCTGAGCAAACCAAGTGCCCTGAGCTGTTCCTCGTTTGGTTTCCCATCCAGACCCTCCGCCCAGCCAGAGCTCAGCTCTGAATATTGCAGGGTCTTGCAGTGCTGCTCTGCTGCCCTGGAGGCACTGAGCAGAGCTCGGGTGTTCTCTGTCACCTGGGGCAGGGCAGCACAGCTGCCTTTGGGCACCAGTTCAGCTCCAAGCACAACCTGAGCATATGGCAGCAGTGTCATAGTGACTGTGCAAAATAAAACAAATCCATCTTACCCAAGATTAAGTTCAGGCAACCCCTGCATCCGCATTTTACACTCGCGGGGATTCATCTCCCCGGTAACAACGAGGCAGTGTCCTCTAGTGGTCAAAGCTCCGGGCAGGGAGCGAGGAGCCCCCAGGCTCTGCAGGCACCTCCTGCGCAGCCCTCGGCCACTCGGGGTGGGTGTGCTCCAGAAAGCCACCGAGGTGCTCAACGTGCACTAAACAAGCCCAGAGTGCCCAAATATTTTCAGAAATTTGGGTCCCAGCCAACACGTTCTGATGCCCCACGTGCAAGGTCAGGACCTTTTCTTTCTCTAAGAAGCCACGAGGACACAGAGACACCTCCCAGTGTCAGCACAGCCCTGCTGCAGGGACAGGAGAGGCAAGGACAACTCCTCACCGCATGGAGAAGCTGCTGGGAGGCCCATAATGTGGAATGTTCTCACTCTGCTTCCCAAGATTCTCTTGAAATAAAAGAACATCAAGCCACTCACTGTGAAGACTGCTGAAATCAGCTCAAACGTGCTCATCTAGAATAAGTGGGGTCTAGGGGATCCAGCACATCACAGAGTCATAAATACTGAGTACACTGAGACTCCAAGGAACATTAGTGCCCTTTTTTACTATAAATCTGCTCTATTATCAACATCTTTGGGCTGGTAAACAAAGGAAGAGTCTTCTGGTTCCACATGCAAAACACACTGTTCTTTCAGCTGAAAATGATTCATTAAACAATTTATTGGACTGTCTCTGAACAACTTAATCAAAAGTGCCAAAGCCAAGCAAGGTCTGTGTGAGACTTGAGCTGTGCTGTGAGCCAGTTCCAGAGCAGAGCACAGGTGCACTGCACATCTTACCTTGGAGAAATGAACCTTTCTGTATTTTCCCCACAGAAGTGACAGTCCATAACAAGACCAGCTTCACACAGTTCTCTCAAAGATTTGCTGTACTGAAGTGAGCCATTATCATCGAGTCCCAATCAGCATGGTCACAACAACATGACTAGCTCAGAGACTTTTAACATCTCCTGTCCACAATGTTTTGATTTATGCCAAGTACACTTCTGAAAGTACAGCTCATTTCTGCTTCAGCCCAGATTTAAGTGGCTGGATCCTGGACATATAATCCCAGGTTAGGTTGATTAAAAACACTGTAATTAATAAAATTAGAAAAATACTCAATGTAACTCAACTCACCCAAAGCATGTGTAACAGTAAAACAAGAACATGTAACAGAAATGCTGTCTGAAACCAGAAGGGATGGAAATTGTTTTAATCAGACCTCTCTGCTAAGAGAATGTTGTCCAGCACATATAACAAAACCTCTCAGCTCACTGCAAAGTTGGTGGCTTTCCAAGCAATAAGGATTGTGATACATGGAGACATGTTACTAGGAAACTTGATGAAATGCTAGAGTTGAGAGAAAATTTTTCGACCTAGTGGGAGTCCTGGAATTTCTCAGAGCTTTGCATATTTGGAGCTGCATCTCAGCCAAAAGCAGCCGGCCAGCCTTCAACATTAAACTGTTCTCCAGAGCACTCACAGCCTCTACAATGGAGACAGAAAACCTAATCACATTTTAATTGAGCCAAATCAGACTTCCAGATTCAACACACATTCAAGAGATATTTACTCCAATTACAATATAAACCCACTAGGCCCTTGTGCATAAGCAAGGGACTCAGCAAAGACAGACTGCAGGGTTTCAGTGTGACCATGCACAGATGCCAACACTTCATCTGACATTGCATTCCCACCGAGGGAGGCTCGCTGGCATCGCCTGCTCTTCGGGGCACTGCATTTCCCTCTCCAAGGTTATGCAACCCACCAGAGCAGCTGGGATTCCCATCAGCTGCTTGTAAACACTGGTCATCTTTCCTACTGCCTACTTCCCTCTTCCCTGCAGGCAGAGCCTGATGATGGTGAGACTGCCACAGGGCCAGAGAGGAGATTTCCTGGAAACAAGCCTGGCCACACAATTATGTTGCATAATGAGATGGACCGAGGAAGGGCTCATGGAAGGATTTACACAGTAGCTCCAGGCTTGTTAAACTGAGCACTTGTGGGCTGTTCATTGCAGAGCATTTAATCTGTTGTAAATGCAATAAAATTTTAAACAAGTTCATTTTAATACCACATCTCTTACGTTCCTGTACCTGTTCAATAAACCTGCACTGTGTTATGAGGTGATGCTTACCCAGGACTGCACATTCCTCACAGGATCATCCTAGAAACTTCTGCCTGCCCCTGCCACAGCCCACAGAAAGACATTTCTGACTCTCCCCACACACAGATCACCCCATGGAGCTGAGGAACAAGGAACACTTTGGTGAGAGCAGGTTTTAAGTGCATCACTGGAAATTGTTCGTCTGCTTCAACACGATGTAACAGTCTCCCTAACTCAAAATGAAACTGGACTGAACCATCCCTTGTACAAACCAGGAGGAAACCTGTCTGAAAGGAGCCCTGCTGACTCCTGGGGCTGCAAGACCCAGCTGTTTGCAGTGCTGCAGATGGTGATCCTGAGCAGAGCCCCAGCACTGCTCCCCAAGCTCCAACACTGAGCAGCTCACTGGCCACAAATTCCTTTTGCAACCCCCTCAATGCTTTTAACACCCCAAGCAGCACCCCAAGATCCTTTTTGCCTCGGGATTAAGAGATGTAAAGGCAGCAGTGATCATTGTTGCTTTAGCTGTATTTATTCCAAGCCCTGACTGCACCCAGGCATGATCCTGCACCATTCTCCTTCACCTATTGAAGGCTCTTCCTGCTTATTTCCATGTTCAGTGCTACACAAAGAACTCAAGATGCATTTTATGGTAACAGAAGTACCAAAATGGCCTTTTCCTGCCACGTTTCTGTACGAGGTGAGGTTGGGAAGATGTGTTACATGCTGAACCTCGTACACTTCAAGGCCAGGTTGGACAGGGCTTGGAGCAACCTGGGATGGTGGAAGGTGTCTCTGCCCATGGCAGGGGTGAGGACTGGATGGGCTCTGAGGTCCTTCCCACCCAAACCAGTGTGGGAGTCTGTGATTTCAAAAACCATACAGTGTCAAACAGCTCAAAAGCAGAAACACTGACGACACTGCCCCTCAATTCTCTGTTGAAGGAAAAAGTGTGGGTTTGTCCAAGACTGAGTCATGTTTACAATTGCTCTGACAATGCAGTGACCACAAACCCAATTCAGATTCTGATAATTTTTTTATGAATTTGACAAATGCTTACCTTATTCTAAGCCTGTTAAAAAAGCCTTTAGAAAGAGGAAAAGTGCATTCCTCCACTCAGTGACTAATGGAACCATGGCCTGTACATGGCAGGTGGCTTTAAGACACCCAACTTTGCCCTCAGCTGCTTTGACAGAGGTTGAGAGGGAATTTATTTCCCTGATCATCATATGACTGGGTTTAAAGGAAATTTATCATTTGGTTCAAGCAGAGCATTGCTATTTCCTCTATGGAAATGGAAACACTAAATCATACATTTTTCTCACATACCATACTTTGAAAGGTCTGCATTCTTTCACGTCTCAGCCTCAAATGTTCTCACAACTAAAGCTGAATATGAAAGTATTCAACTCTTCAAGCACTCCCACCTCCAGCAACCCAAAAGACACCCCAGTTCTATTTGCAGCCTTGTTCATCCAATATAAATAACTCGGGTTGTTCACTGGAGATTTATTATCTTAATGTGCTCATTTCATTGTTGGCCTTGGCAGATGTGTCCAGGTTTAGAGTGAAAGACAGCAAAATTTGACAAACCTTAAATCCCAGTGTTGCAGAACTCTATTAGGTAACAGATGGAAAAGATAATTAGCTGACAACTCAACCATCACATGCTTCATTAGGAGCCTTATTCCTATCAGACACATTCTCTCCCAGATTTTATCTTCAGGACAATGAAGGCTATTGTTTGCCTTGAACTGACAAAAAGCAAGGCAAGCTCGTGAAACCTGAAGAAGGAACTCGCCTGTATTCTCTAAATTCAGTGCTCTGCTTACATGTGAAGGACTTCCAGCTGTAACCTGGCCTGGCAACGCTGGCTCCAGGTTATTTGGTGGCAAAAAGCTCAAGAGTTTCCTCGGCAGCCTCTGTCTGCAAGGAGGAGTTAATCCAATCCTTGGTGGCAGGAGAAACCTGTTAAAGCATCACCATGCAGTGCAGAATAAACAGATGTACACAGAGATACCAACAGCAATGGTTGCTTCCTCTTTAACTCCCACACAGTCTAACCCAGAGTTTCACTACCTCTGCTCATGTTGGTAAAGAAATACAGAGAACTGTGCATCTTGCTCATCTGCTGCACAGCTCTGCACTTCAAGAGAAAATACTCAAAGTGAATGTAAACAGATGAAATGGCTTTTAACACTCAAATGGTTTGGTGAAATGTGTCTCTTTTTTATATAGGTCAAACCAATTTTCCTCTGGAAACCTCTGGCAAAAAAGAAAAGTATTTTCTAGGATTTGCAGCCTCCCTGTTCCTCCATGAGTTATTTATTGGTAGTTCAAACCCCCTCTAGCTGTCAGACTCCAACTCCTCAGCCCCTGCCATGTCTCTCTCTTCTGTATAATTTTTATGATAATCTACATGACCAGCCATATTTACAGTCCATTTATAAACAGCTCATGATTAATAATTGCATCTTTTGAAAGCACTGTGCACTGATTTATTCATCTACCAGAGATTATTGCAGCAGAGGAACCCAATTAAAGCACAGAATATCATGTATCTGCTGAGATACAGGAACTTTCAAAGATAAAATTCCACACACTGTATTCTTCCTTTTCTGTATTAAGGCACCACATTTTTGAAAATATGAAGGAGTGGTGTTTTCCAATTGTAACTTTACAATGAACACTGAAATGCAGTCATTGTGTCTGCTGCTTATCAGAAATTGCACAGGTGAGTCTGAGAGCCAGCAGCTCTGCTGCAAACACTCAGCTCTCTCTGAAAAGACACTGATTTATAAAGAGCCTCTGGAACTACTGCAGCCTTATCAGAAGCTCAGTTACCAGTTTAACACCTGTAATACCGAAATACTTAGATTAGGACTTACAATGTAGGTAATGAAGCACAACTTGGAATTAGAAAGTGCTTTTAACCCCTTACAATGACATCTTTTAAAGTATTTGGACACAAAACTTGCAAGCTCTCTTTAAGGAGTCACCACTGAACTCTCAGAGAAGCTGCTGACAAACCTTGTACTACTCACCCTTGAGACTCACTGTAGTTTCAGCCACATTTTAAGTATGAAAAATACATCTCCTTGTCTTTCCAAGAAACTGTTGCAGTCAAACTTTTTGACAGCCAAGATCCACATGAAGTGACAAGAAGTCAGTCAGCATTGTTCAACATCATTTTAATCTCCACTGAGGGGAAACTATAGAAACATGTTAACACAAACAGCAAATGTTTGGGGAAAGACCATATGGTGCTATGATGGGGGTTTAGTTCATAGAAATGTAATCTAGACTTTTATAAAAATTATATGAAAGAATAACAACATCTTTCAGTAACGTCAGACAGTATAGAAAAAATAAATCTCAACATTAGTAGTACTCTGATGGTCCTTCTAGTAAGAAATTTAAAAGTGCTCTTTAATCCCAGTGTAGCAACTCAAGCTTAGTGCAATAGGTCAGATCTGGTTTAAAGCAGGTACTTACAGCAATTGTGCAATTCCTACAACTGACAGACCCCATGATCTAAACATGAACACTAAATGAGGTAAGTATCATAATTAGAATTAAACATTCCTTAAATAGCTTACACAACAACTTTACTACAAGGGAAATCCTGGTGCTCCCTCCCAGGACGGCTCCGACCTAAACACGACGTAAAACCTGTAGTACAAATCAGTGAATACTTGGGAGTTATAAAAGCTCTTGCAAAATATACAGTTTAGTACATTTACAACCCACTGCTACAAACAGTACCTAATGCAAAATATACTGACTTGAGCAAAGCCAAACTTCACAGGTAGTGCAACTGAATCTGCTTTGAATACACGATTTTGTTCCCAAATCCTCCTAGAAGCTCCATATAAAGTTATCACATTACCCTAATGTAGAAATGTCACTGTATTCCTCGATGAACAGTAATAATGAAGGATTTGCTTACCAACCATGACTGCAACTGCAAGTACCACTGCTCTCTGAGCAAGTGAAAAACACAGCACTAGTAGGGGAAGAATGCTTTCAATGTACTCCTCACTGTTTTATACATGGCAAGCTGGCAATAAGGAGACAGCCTATATTTCTACATAGTTTTTTCTGCAAGGTTGCTCAGAACTCTAAGATCAGCTTTCATTTGACTGTAGTTTCTCTGTCTGTGAGTTGCAATGCACAGGAACTATTGCCTGTCACATGCAGAGCTGTCTGAAACACCAGCCTGGTAATGGTGAGCCCTTATGGCTCATTTGCATATGGAACCAAAGGTGTTTCATATTCTATTTCACAAGGTGCTTAGGAGCAAGATTTAAGTCACTATCAACAATGGGAATAAACTATGAATTTACAAACATTCCTTCTAACTGTCTATGGCTTCAAAGCCGTAAACCTGCCCTGGCTTTTACAGTATTGCACTTCCCTTTAGTGTTAAACTGACAGCTGAAGTCTGCACAGAACTCGTTTTTAACAGTATTTCAATTTAAAAAGCAATAAATAAAACGCAGTATTTAAAAAACCCCACAAGACGGCAGCTTTAGTCCCTATTTCTCCCACCCCACCCCATGCTGCACCATCTGAAGCAGGTCTGGGACAGTCTTTGGATACCAACTGCATAGTTCTTCCAACACAACAGACCCCCCCGTACCAATCAGAGAAGCAAATTAAGCTTTCTACAGCAACATTAGACACAAAGACAGTACCCTTGAGTGCGTATCTCAATTAGCTTAAAAGGATGCGTTGCCTTAGCCCAAGATAAACTCAGCAGTTAGACACAGTTACTCTGCATTGTCCCTGGGTTATGTGGCTGACATTCAGTGACCTGTCACTGCAGTGACAAGCTGCTGAAGTCCTTAGCAGCGTCTCTGACGATCTGATCCACGCTGGGACTCCCCACCCCACAGGCTGCCCGCTCCTTGCCCAGCAGCCCCAGGCCGTGCAGGTTGAGGATGGAGTC
Source organism: Aleadryas rufinucha (assembly GCA_013397815.1). Taxonomy (NCBI): domain Eukaryota; kingdom Metazoa; phylum Chordata; class Aves; order Passeriformes; genus Aleadryas; species Aleadryas rufinucha. The sequence continues at coordinate 38,980 of VZTH01013101.1, read as the reverse complement.
GGCGATGATCCGCGCCGTCCTCTTCTGGTACCCGCCGGATGTCACCATCAGGATGGGGATCCTGCGGCTCCTGGCAGCCCTGAACACCACCTCGTCTCTCTTCACAATGCCCTGCAAGGTCACCACAGTTACAGGGGAAACAAATCAGTGACAGCAACGTGATACTTCAGTTCTAACCCGGGGTTTATGGATTTACAGTATTGGATGCTTGCTAAGTGTTTAGGCCTCACAGTTTACAGTAGCAATTAAAAATTCATTTGGAAGTCCTGTTAGCTGGTTTCCATTCATAATCATTAAAAAAACCCAACCACACCACCCCCCAAAAACCCCAGCAAATCAAATATCCTTGACTTATTTTAGAGGACACAGCAGATAAAAGTCTTTAGTACAAATTCCTACAAGAATTCCTGCTCAAAGGCCATAAAATCTAAACTGACTGCAAATTTTGGAAGTGTTCACCCTATTTCCCAGGTGAGGAATTGAGAGTAGGAAAGACTGAATTCAAAGTGCTTTATTTTTTGCTCAGCTTGTACAGCACCCTCTCTCAAAAGTTTAGCAACTTGATCAAGTTTCACAGTCCTACAGAAGAACCCAAAATTCAAATCAAATTTTACACATTCACAATCACTGGCTGAATCTTAAGTCCCAGTTTCTTTAATAAGAGCCTGTGGCTGATGCTAGAAGAGTCTATGGCTGAAGGGGGAGCTGCAGAATGCAAGCAATGGTAAATTCATAAAAAGAAAATAAATTCTAAGTAATTTTTTACTAAGAGAAGGGTGTGGAACTAAAAAATATCAAGGACTGCTGACCAAGAGGTGATGTATTGTCATTGAACCCAGACAAGAGCAGAGTGCAAGTCTTCTGGGTTTCAAATAAGCATGAGGGTGAAAAATACTTCAGCAATGAGTGAGAACAGAATTAAAATCTTCTTTTGTAAAAGCAGAGTTCCAGATACATGTAACTCATTACAGCTCCCCAAAGAAAAACCCCAAAACCCAAAAAACTAGCAACACAACTGACAACAGCTTACAATGGACAGCTCAAAACTTAAATAACTGCAAAGCTGGAGAAGGGAAAAGGCACCACAATACAATCAAATACAAAAAAATTAAGGAAGCAGCAGCAGAAGTGTTTAAAAATGATCATGCACTGCTCAGGCTGGTTAAAGGAAGAGTGGGAGTACATCAAGAAATAACACCCTGCCATTAATCAGACCACAAACAGATGGTAAAGAATAAAATACAAATGTAGCACAAAAAAGTATCTTGTAAAACCATGCAAGAGTATTGTTCACTGCACAGTCTGACACAGCCCTGTGAAAGAACCAGGAATAACAAATGAACAGTAAGACAAAGGAAACTGAAGAATTCAATTAGAAACAGATCCTTAAAGGAAGCAACAGAATTACAGAAGGAGCTGTAGGGCCCTGGGGACCCGTGAGGGGATGCATCACTATTATCCCACACCAGAACTGGAAGCAACCACTGCTCCCAGGAGCCTCGCTGCTCCAGCAGCTCCAGTGGGAGCCTGGAGGAACTGAGGGGAAAACACGGGCTTATTCCCACATTTCTGTGGAAAACAACAGCCTGGCACAGTTCCCACTTCCAAACAAATGGAACAGGGACTCAGCTGATGCACCACAGGCTTTTCTACAGCCTCAAGCTCCAGGAAACCATCACTCAGAGCACTGTGAGGAGCTTAACTCTGAGCAGAACTAACGCTGCAGCAGGAGCTTAAAATATAAATGACATCTTCAGGAGCAGGACTGAGGACTGGACTAAGGAAGTTTGAAAAGAGGGACTCTCCAGGCACGATGCCTTTCCAGCACTGGGATTTTGAGCTTTCACACCTACACAGCAGAGACAAGGACCCTGCCCTCAGTGCAGACACTGAGCTCCCTCCAGCTGTGCAGAGAATGGCACCCTGTGCTTTCACCTCTCCTCATGGCCAGGGAAGCTGCTTCACCTTCCCCCATCCTTCCATTCTCTGTCTGCACAGCACCCAGCGAGCTACAGCAGCTCATTCCTCTTGGCAGTTAACACTGCTCCTTCTCCCAGTGCAGAAATTTGCATTTTGTTTAAAGGCAAATCTCAAAGTATCCCCCAGCCATGACCAAGCTGCCACTTCCCTTGGTGGCCACGGCTCTCCAGAGGGCTCTGCTTCACCAAACCACACCTCACATCTCGGGCCACCTCCTCTCCAAGGTCCCAACAAACCCTTCAGCTCTTCCTTCATGCAAGAGAACTGAACAGAATGAAAACTGAACAGATCAATGGTGGCTCAATGAGAGGAATCTGAGAGTTCACAGATCAAAGAAGCACTTTTCTGTATTGATCTGGTGGCCATTAAAGAGACCTAAATGTGAAACAGGAGAGAGACAGCACAGAGGAACTGTCAGGAAGGAATCACTAAAACTCATGAAGGAAATAAGAGGACTCTAAATTTTTGTTTATTTAAAGAAAAGTAGAAAGGTGAAGGCTTCTATGAAGCTTTACATATTAAACCAAAATTTGAGTCTGGTACCAAACTGGGGAAAGTAAATGGTATCTAAAGAAAACGATCAAGAAAAGGAAAATAACTGTTCATTTGCTAAGAATACACAGCCAGGCTGCACAAAATTGTTGTAACTATGAGGGTACTTTAAAACAGCTGGGAGTGCTACAGAGGAAATTAAGTGTAAGAGACACACTGGGGGCAGGTGACAAAAGAAATACATTGCAAAATGGGTCATGTGAGGTGAAAAAAGAAACAAAGAACAAACCAAGCAGGGAAAATAGGAGTCAGGTGAAGTGTGAAAACATCCATCTCTCTCTGGTTACCATCTGGGTGTTGGAAATCAGTGTGTTTTAGAGAGAGGATGGATGCTACTGGAACAGGCACCAGAAGAACAGAAATATTTAGAGTCAGGGAGAAACAAGAAGGCAGAGAAGGGTGAAAGGGCAGGGGAGAGGGGTCTGTGTGCCTGCCACAGGGAATGCCGTGGCTGCAGCCCTGGGGAGCCTGTGCTGCTCAGGATCACTCACATACCTGGGGGGAGATGGCCAGGCCTCCCAAGGGATCCCCATCCAGAATGTCAGTGCCAGCATTATAAACAACGATGTCAGGCCTGAACTCATTCAGGGCTCCTTCCACGTGGGTGTGCACCTTCTGCAGGTACTCGGTGTCCTCCGTGCCCCACTCCAGCTCCACTCTGCGTTTTATGGCACCTGAGGGAGAACAAACCCAGCACTGCTCAATGAACAAAGCATTGCTCTGGAAGAAAATGCACAGTTCAGGTAAGCAAGCGAAAAAAAATTACATTTCTGGGAGCTCTCTCAATAAATTGCATTTTCACAGAAACTTGAATTAAAGAAAATTATTCAACTACTTGCTTTCCCAGCAAATGTAAAGCACAATGACCTTGAAAAAATTCCATTGAGGAGGGAAAATTAGATGCAGGGCAAAAAAAAACCCAAAACAATCTGAGATGCAAATGCAAAATGTTATTGAAAAACAGCTGATCTACAAGTCCAGTTACCAATCAGCAGAGAAATCATAAAGAAAATTATTAATTTAAAAGTAACCTAAATAAAGCGTAAGGCAAAGAAAACACTGAACTGCTACTGCAGAGGAAGCAGCTGGGGGAAAAAAAGATAAATATCACAGAGAAATTATGAAGATGTTTTATTTTTATCACAACACTCAAAACTTCACAGCAAGGGATCATGAATTTATGTGAACTGTTTTATGAATGTATAACAAGATTCAGCTTTGCCCCAAGCATTTTCAATTTAATGTTCTTACCCTGTAATCCCACCAGAAGAGCAAATATCAATTCTTAATTTAAATCAAATTATTTCTAATGCTTCTAATAAAGCAATAGAAGTAGAAAATGAAGGCTGAGAAGGTAAAGGAAAGCAACCCAAGGTTATGCAGCTGAGTTTTGGGTGCTTTCATGGAGGGATGTGTGACTCTACCTCTGAATTAATCAAACCCTGGCCAGAGCTGTTCCAAGGGATGACTTCTGCCTCACCACACCCTCTGCCTCCAATTAAATGTGGAGTCTCACGTCTTAAACATGGATTGAGCCCCCACCAAGTGTACAAGAATGCACTCCACACAGAATGACACTTAATTACTCTTGTGATTGCTGCCTTTTGTTCTGCTTTCCATCCTTGCTCAGCATCAGCGAAGCTTTTCTTTTCCATCCCATTATTTTATATTGCATCAACATTAATTTGAAAAATTTTTGTTTCTTTATGCTATTCTCCTGAATTCTTTTCCTGTTGTTAGAGGAATGTTGCTGTAAGCCTGCACAGCTGTGCTCAACAGCACTGGAGCCTCCTCGGGGTAAGGAATCTGCTAGGTTGGATGGAGCTGCAGAGGAGGGAGCAGTGGCTGGGGACAGACAGGGATTGCTGTGATGGAACCATGAGGAAGCTCAGAGATCATGAATAGGATTCTGTGCCTTCACTGGCCTCTTGGCCTCACCACACACAAGGAACTGCAAGGATCAGCACTGATCCACACCTGGGAGCACTGAGGGACAGAGGGATGGGGCTGTAGGGTGCAATGAGCCCAGCCTTTGCATGTGCTCCCTGTAATTAGTGAAGGCACTTCTGCAGCTCTGTAAAACTGCACTCACACCAAGAGTGAGGCTTTCTAAGGCCTGAACTCTGAGTTTCAGCTTTTCCTGCTCACCAGTCCTATTCTTCATGTCCTTTCTCCTCCTAAGCTTGTGTAATTCCACACTGCTTCCCCCTAGGGACTCTATATGCTTATGGCTTAGCATTGGCAAGGTGAGCTGCTCCCTTTTTTCCCTTCCCTAACGAAGTGCATGGGGCAAAAATTGTGTACAAGAGGCTCCTGCAATGAAACATGGGAAAATGGGCAGGAAATCCAAGGAGACAGTGACCAGCTGGAGTTTACCCTAAGGATTCAGACTCTCGTGTTCAAGCCTCTGCCCCTCTTCACAGAGATTCCCTCTGTGATCCCATCTCTCCCTGGTCACCTAGCAGGAAGGGTTTAAGGGATTTACCCACAGAAATCCTGTTTAGACATTCTTATGCAAACTGCAAGGAACTCCACATTCACATGGCTCTGGCTCAGCCTTGTGCACCTCATCCTTCATCTGCAGCAAGGGAATGCTGGTGCTCAGCGTGGTACTGCAGCTCAGTGGCTCACATTTGCTAGCAAGGACTGACTCTGTTTTGGTCTCCATCCATCTGTTCAAATGTTGCCACGTGATGTATGGATAAAGGGATGCTTTTCTTGGGGGGGAAAAACCCTCCACATTTGCTTGCAGTTTGTCTGCCTCCAAACATGGTGTGCTTTAAATGGTCATTTTTTAGTTTAAAACCTTGAAACACCACAATTCCTAGTATCTTCACTAGTCAAAAGACAGAAGTGCAATGCACTGCACCTAATTCTTGTCAAGAATCCAAATGAAGCAGGTTTTTCAGAACGACAGCACAACTAAAGGAATCCAACAGCAGAACAACTCCCCCAGCAACCCCTGACTCAGTGAACAAATTAAGCCTGTAATAAATGACAGTGTAACAGAATCAAAGATCAAATAAACTTGGGGCTTTTGCATTCCAATTTAACCATTATCAAAGCCCCACTAATTAACTGTGGCAGGTCACAAGACACAACAGACACATCACAGCAGGAATAAACAAACCACAACCAAACCAAATCAAGCATGGGTATGACAGGGAAGGGGGAAGTCCCCACCCCTGCAGGGATTTAACGGTGTGGATGTGGCATTTGGGGACACTGGTCAGTGGTGGCAGTGCTGGAGGAATGGCTGGACTCAACCTCAGAGGGCTTTTCCAACTTTAAATTCTATGGTTCTGTTCCAGGACTTGCTTTGCTTCCCACCTTGTGTCACATTCAGATGCAGCTTGTTTCCTACAAGCTTATCAAACAAGTTCTACTGGCTAGGCAACCCCCAAATATGTTATAACTTCACTTGCAAAAGAACATGAAACCTTTTTACACACTATCAGCTAATCCCCAGTGAGGTCTCTCCTAAATGTAATGTAAGGGAAGGTGAAATTCTAACAAGTCTCTTCAAACCCCAGGATTATTCAGCTCACTGCTCCAAGCCTGGCACCAGCTTTGGAAGGGACTGCTGACAACAGGCACTGAACACCTCCCCACACCCTGCACCCCAGAAAGGCATCCCTGAAGTGAGGGAAAACCCTACAGCACTATTGTGATCTATCACAGTGAGCAGTGAAAATGATGTGAAATTAAAAAATAAATAAATCAATCTAGGTGACATTGCTGCAAGGAAGCTTAGCAGTAAATAAAGAAGTTATGTAACAACACAGTAGGTCTGGAACATTTGGGAAGATGAAGTTCAATTATACTCACGTTTAGCAAAACCATCCCCTGGATAAATATATCTATTGTATGCATCCATAATATAAACCCGAGGATCATCCATAAAGTCCCTCTCATGGCCATTTCCCTGAAGGAAATTTACAGTTAGCTATTCCTAGCATGCCAACAGAGAATTAAATACACTGCAAATTCGACAGTAATTAACACTACAAAAGCTCTAATATTCACAACTCCTGTGTCGTTCTCTTATTTAGAGTCCTGGAGGTTATTCTGAGGTGTGGAGTTTTGGGGGGTTTGACAGTATCAGTCTGAGGGCTGCAGGTATTACCACAAACAAAATCCTTGTCTCTCTGTGAAGGTAATTAGCATGGATCTCATTAAACATGTAAGAAAGTAAGCACAAACCAGAAGATAATTATCCTCAACAGCATCACAAAAGCAACTGTGACCACCAAACAGATCCACCATCTTCCAACTGTGCAAGAAAAAGTCACTTTCAGCTGCTGCAGGGATACTGAGTATTCTTATGTAAGAATTAATGAATAAATACAGCAGACTACAGCTCTCCTGATAGCTTGAGCCTTGGTGGGATAAGTAATTCCTGGAAAAATTACAAACACTAACAACTCAACAGTTAAACACTGGAAATTCCCTACAAAAATTGTACTGGGTGTAAAGAGGGATGCTCAAGAGGAAGCTCAGATTTGGAATAGCTCCCCCTCCCCATTTCTGAATTTAAATACTATTCTTTTGGCTCTCACTTAAGACTCTTCTCATTAACACAAAAATCATTTTACCACAGCAATCACTAAGATGATTTTGTTTCAATCAGTGTTATCACACAGGACCACAGCCCCTATCCCCTGGATTCCACTTAAACCACAGAAACAGACATTTCCATAGATGTATCTGCTGTAATTCAGTTTTTATGCTAAAAAATTGCAACTCTATTTATTTCTTCAGCATCTTTGGTCCACAAATAAATGGTTCATGCATACAAGCCTAGGAGCATGAAAGCCTCTGGGGGAACCATTTCCTTATGAAAGGTGAAACTCACCACTGCACTAAGAATTGGAACAGTCACGAGATGGGAATATCTGCATCCTTAAACAGGACCTGCTGAGCTACTTCACACACCTCTCATCCCCCCAAGAAAGGAAACAAGAGGTGATTTCATTTGCACACTGAGACTACCAGCACGTCTGAAAACCAAAATACATTCCAAGAATTGTTCAAAACCAAACCAAACATATAGCACAAAACAACTCCACACCCTGACATAGGCTGTAGACGACCATGAACACAAAACATCTTTCTGCTGCATAATCTGTGTCCTGCTATCATGGTAATTTTAGGACTCAGATAAGAGAAATGAGAGGAGATGAAAAACTTGCAGCCATTAGGCTTCCTCAGTGCCATGGAACTGTGTAAAAATGGTTTCTTTACACACAATAAATCACCTGAAATGCCTCATGTTGGACATCACTTTGGTGCATTAACTGCTTTTCTAAAAATACCATTTCCGTCCTTCCAGGATTTATTTTGCAAATCCCACCAAAGCTGAGATTTGATCTCAGTACCACAGTAAATCACTTCACCAGGTGAAGAGGGATGGATCCTTTACTTCATTAGCCTGAAGCCAGGCTTAAAATTAAACCACTGAAGGTCAAATCCCTCCCCTGCAGAGGCTGCTGCAGTGACCAGGCATTCTGAACTAGCTGGGATTGTGTCTGGAGAGATTCTTGTTTCTCATCCCCAGAGACCGTGAGTGCAACGCAGCCAGATTTTTACATGCAGCCACATGATGGAGCTGCAACTCAGGTTAATTTTACTAAACTGGCTTCAGAGCCTTTTGGACCATAAAACAGTTGAAGAATCAACTCTTCACAGTTTTCATCATCTCTGACTAACTTTGTATTCTATGACTTTATATTTGTATTAAAAAAGGTACTTATCACACACTTGTATTTCAAGCAAAACATCGGCAGCACTGAAGACAGGTAAACTACTCACCTGATGGGCATCCAGATCAATAATTGTGGCTCTAGACACTCCTTGTACTCTCTCAAATAAGAACTGGATGTATAAGCAAGGAAAAACATGGAGAAATGTATGAAGTTAAGTGACAGACTGAACTGGAGGCTCAAAGAGTGCACAGTACATGACTGCTGTAATTTCAATGTAAGGCACATGCATTTGTTTCAGTCACCAAATAAACTGAGACACGATTCTCATACATGTAATTACAACATCTCATTATTTGACATGAAAAGGTAATTTTTGTTAAAATAAAATCCCTGTATATTTCCACCAGATAAAACAGAGAGGCCAGGCCCACCCAGGGATCACAGAACTGATGGTGGCACTGGTGCTGCCAGAGGCTGGAGAGGAACCAGTGACAGCATCCAACTGCAACGGCCTAAAATTCACTGTTTAGGAAAAGCTGCTCTAAGGACTGCATGCCTTAGAGCCACTTTTAGTGACAGAATTCATTTCTTATTCTGTTTGGGAAGAAAAAAATAGTTTTTACTTCTTTGAGTCTTAACTTTGCCAAGTTACTATCTTTAATAGAGACATGGTAAAACCCAAAGATTTTGTACAGTCACCCACTATAATTTCTCAATCTGTATTTTAATGGGAGGTGAAAAAAGAACACTGTGGATTACTTTTCTGCAAATTACCACATACAGAAATTAGGATGTTATGTCACATGGTGTGCTGCAATCATTAGAGCTCTTTAATGTTTGATTATTACTGATACTTTATAAATATTCTAGTATACAAATATACCACAGCTCATTTGATAAAAATAAGCCCTAATTGCAGAAGGCTCTTACTTCAGCCATTCAACAGCTAAATACCAAATGCATTCATTCCCATTTGGTGACTATTCTGGAGTCACTCACATTTTTATTCATGAATCTGAACCAGTCTGAGCCCTGTATGGTGCAGCTTGATTCAGAGAGGGGATTATTGTCTCTGCATTTGTATTGCCTGTAACCACTGAAACCAATGTGGAATGTCCAGGTTCACCTGCCAGACCAGGAGAATTATCACTGAGGATGCTAGAAATCCATCTGGTTTGACTGGAGTGGTTTTTGCAAGACAACATTATCAATGCAATGATAGTGGTGCACATTTACATTGATAATTCTGACCCCTGCAGCTCTTCCCTTCCACTTTACAACACTGCATATTCCTATTCCTGCCCATCTGGAGATTGCTTCATTTCCTCCAATTAGGATGTAAATTAATTCTTAGGAATTTATGTGGATTTCTCCTCCATTTGCACAAACAGCAGAAAACAGTGGTTTGAGAGTAGTTCTTACCTTGATAGCCAGTGTGATGTCAGCATATGCACAAAATCCTCCCCCTTTGTCACTGGAGCAGTGATGAAAACCACCCCCTGAACAGCAAAATGGTGAAGGGGTGAAAAGCCACATACTAAAGAAAAGCCACATACTAAAAACATTGCTGGGCTTTGCTAAGAGATGTAAATGAAAATAGGATGCTTTTAACACCCAGTTTAAGGTACCATTGAATTTATACTCACCCACGTTGATGGCCCAGCCTCTATCCACAGCAAGTTTTCCTGCCTTAAGAAAAAAAAAAATTACAGTTGGAATTCCATAAATGAATGAGGCAACACTTCACAACGTCTGCTTCCACCCCAAATCACTCCTGGCATTCCAACATGCCCAGGGAATTTTCGGATCTTTTGCCACTGGAGGTCATTCTGAAGCAGATCCCTGAGTACAGCCCTTACAAAGCTACCCTCAGCATAAGGAGCTGAAAGAATATTTGCTATGGCATCTGCATTTCCTTCTCTGGCAGCTGGAAAAGTGCAGTGCTGGGAAGAGTAAAAAAAGAGGAAGAAGCTCCTGATGTCCTTCCTGTTCATGGACAGACAGAGGAATGGAAGCTCAAAATCCTGGAAACACAGACATAAAAAACCACAATTCCAGCTGGGGATGGAGCCAGACAAATGCTCCAGTATCAAGTGTCCTGGGACTTCTTTTATTTTTTAAATGATAGAACATACAGGGTATAGAATATTATTGATCTTTTCCCCTCCAGTACAGGAAGGAAAGGTGCCTGTGTCTCTCCTCTGAACTCAAATGACATTCATGGAAGGGAGGTATTTACAGAGAAGAGATACACAAGGCTTAAATAGTGGAATTTTAACTGAAAATCCTGATTATTTTGGCCAGGAAGAGTCAAACAAGTGTAAAAGTGCAGCATTCCTTAACTGCTCTGTTAATGATAATGAAGATATTATTATTTAAAAGTAAAAATTAAAAAAAATTTAAAAAGAGAGAAAACATGTAAAAATAGATTATTTTTTGTCCATAGCAATGGAAATAAAAAATTATGCTTCATATACAAAATGAAGTTTGGACAGTTATGAAGTCTTTATAACCAATATTTACATTTGAACTGTTTTAATTCAGCACTAGGACAACTATTGGGATGGTAAACATGATCCTGCTATGATCACGCCAACTTACACAAATGAGATCTTGGGGAAGGATTGCAGTTTCTCAACTATAAAACCCATTAAGTCCCAGGGAGAACACATTATCTGCGATTTATCACCCTTCCTAGGGATTCCTCACCAAAACCCAATCTTCCCATATTGCTAAAATATCATTAAAAAGTAGAGAAACTCAACAGGAAGTTTTGTAATAAACAGGCCCATCAGGAATAGCAGGAAATTGCACTTCTGACTTGGGCTGTACAAATTTTATTGTCTGATGAATCAAAATTGCTCTTGAAGTACACACTTATTTCCCCATGATGAAAAAAAAAAGGTACAAGTAACAGCACATGGCCTCAAGAGGAATCCCAAAGTGCCCAGGAGTAGCATCTGTGTTTCAGGAGCCATGAGACAAAACAGACCATTAGTGGGTGCCCCTTGTACCTGTCCACATTTCTAACTGGTGAACACACACCTGGGAGTTAAAGATAACACAAGCACAGTGAGAAAAGAGGCTAAATCTCACTTGAGCTCACCTACAGCTTCAAGGTCATTTGTTAAAGATATGCTTTAAAAAAGCTAGATTATCCATTTTGAAACCTCCCATTCCTAGAATTTGCCTGTAGTTGAATGTTGTGTAAAACTATCTCAGTTTGTGTATTTGCCCAGGTGCTGCCACATCTCTCCCTGCTTGCCCAGGCTCCCCTCAATGGCTCTTCTGCAAGGTACAGACCATGAACCCATGGATGTCCTTTCCTTGCAGGTGCCAAGAGCAGCAAACTGTGCTCATGTTCAGGACTGTGCACTACCCCACCTCCCTCTCCAGGCCTCGACAGCCTGAGCTACACAAACAGAACAACTCCAGGGTTGCAGAGGTTGAACAAATTTCAGTGTGACAAAAGCGGATCCAGAGCACCTTACCATTATTGTTCCTCCTGTCTGCGTTCGTAGAGGTTTCAGAACTTTTCTCTGAACAACAAAATTGGGAAGAAAGGCAACTGGTGGAATTTCTGTGATTGTAGCCACAACAAATGACCACTGCAATGGGGAAAAAGAGAGTTCCAATTAATGTAGTCTGGTTTAATGATGCTCTCTCATTAATTGTTGTTTACTGAAAAGGTGCTCACAGGTCCTTAGGAAGATTTTGAATATTTTTAGATGGAAGTGACCACACCAGTTCTTATTAGCGACCTCCAAACAGGTTCACCCTCAAGTTTTTAACTATGAGGATCATCACTTCCCATATTTTAGTATCAAACAGTATTAAATCAGCAATTTTTCAGGAAGGTAGTAATTCAGAAAATGTAATATCCCTCAGATTGGGAGAAGAATTGTAAAATGTCCTTCAGCTACCCTTGATATATTGTTCAAACCTAAAATATCTATTCCTGTGTGAAATCAAAAGGATATACCAAGGAGAAAGCAAACACAAACAAGCAGACAACTGAACTAAGAAGTTCAAACACTTAAGTGAACACACAGTGCAAACTTTAGCATAGAGAACTGATTAAAATTTATTTAGCATATTAAACACTTCTGGAAAATGTTTCAAGGAAACATTTTGTTCTAAACTCTTCAAGGTTAGAACACAAAATATTTGCAATATGCAAATGCTTTTTTTGCAAACACATTGACTACTTCAAAGAACTCCCACTAACACTGCTACCAGTGATAACTCTGCTAAATATATTTCAAAGCCTAAGTCACAAGCAAGAATATACCTGTCCAACCACTACTGAAACACTGAGGGACTGAGGATTACAACTTGCCACCCTGTACAAAGACTCTGAACAGATCCTATTTTCTGCAGCATTAGGAATTGTAATGAGACTGAGAGCATTGGCTGCCCCATCACTGAGCTGTTCACAGTGGGCAGGATGTGAGTGGGCAATTTGAACCACAATCACATCCCCATCTCAGGCTCCTTTGATGCTCAAAATAACTTCCCAGTTATCAATATTTCAATTACCAGGTACTACTGGGTGGGGTGAAGGGCTGGCACTGTTCATGAAGTGCCAGAGTCCTAATGGTATTTTGCCAACAGTTCATTTCAAACTCTCACTACTTTTATATTTGCAAGACATTATGCTGTTACCATATTATCAGCTGTCCATCACAAGGTGCTTTAATTATTTTTTAGTACAGTCAATCTTGATAAAATCCCTTTGCAAGACATTTTAGCTTTTGAACAAGCACATTATTAAAAACTATATTCAATGCTGTTGTTCTAAAATGGAAATGAAAAGGTCACATTTGGATAAAAAATAAATTTGACCTCAAATGTGAACGATAATCCCACAGGAAGTTTTAATGAAATTTAAAGTAAAATTAATGCCAGCAGGGAGAAGTGGGAGCAACAACGACTCAAACTAACTCAATGTAGCTGCAGGGTTTTTAAGTGGAGGTGAGAAATCCAGGTGTGGTGGGAGTTTTGGCTCCCAGGCTCGCTGCTCACAGCTGGGGCCATTCCCATTGCCACTCACTGCTCCACACCTGGGCCCATCCTGGGGTTAGTAATTCCCAACAGCTGGGGGAAGTCACCAACTGGGAGCAAAGTCTGGGGGTTCAAGAAGGCAGCTACAGATGAAGGAAAATGCTTCTCCATTTAGTGACTGAGAAATCCGTGGAATGTTTCATGCTTTTTTTCTTCAGCGTGCTGGTTTTGTTTTCCAGCGTTTCCCACAATAAATTCCCAGACAAGCTTTATCCTCAGCATTTGCATTTCAGTGTTTGCTCACATGTTACCATAGAACTTCTCATAAATAAAAAGGAAAGACACAGTCTGACACTCTCTAACCTCATTGCCTACCTCCTTCCAGAAGTTCAGAATGCTGACATGCAGGACATTCATTATTTTACATAACACTAGGAAAAGGCAGCAAGTGGAAAAGTACTGCAAGCAAACTACCCACAGTCCTGTCATTACCTTGGAGATCTAAATTCTTCAAAGGAATCACTGAGGGGGAATCACCTCAATTGAAAAGGCCAAACTTTGCTGTAAGGACTGAGGAGGGAACCAGAGAGACCCTTCCTGCCAACACAGCCCTGAATTCCAGCAGCAGATGTGCTTTGTGCACAACTGTTTCTCTTCACCCAACTCAGCTGGCCTCTTCAGCTGCTGCTGGGACACCAAACACCACCTACTCTTGCAAGGGTAGGGAATTTCCTATCAAATTCATGCTCAGATTTTAAATGACCACTCAAGTGATCCATTATTTTAGGAGACCTGGGCATTCTGAGAAAGGCAAGCAACTTTGTAGTCTTCAGAGGTGATCTAATCTAAAACGATACCATTTATACATATTTGTCTGGATTCAAAAGAAACATAGCACAGTAGACTTTGGATAAGGCAATGAAGAGTTTTCACAGGGCTTTTTCATGTCTAGGACATTATTTTTCTTTTGCAACTAAGCACTTTTGTCTTTGCTGTTTGGCAGCAATCTGCTGGCGTGACCAATACAACATCTTCCAGTTTCTACACTTGCAGNATGTTTTTGAGTTACACTGAAATTTAACAAACGGATTTCATTTAGAAATATACAGGGAATGTTCCTCATCCCCCCTGCAGTCCTGTGTGAGCTGGCTCTGGAAACCTTCACACACAGATAACGTGCTTGGTTACACCCTTACACTGCTCTTTCAACTCTGTCCATATTCCAGATACAGGCAGCGTCTGAGTATGGAGCCAGTCCTTCCTCCCCCAACAGACTGACCACAGAATCCCTACACAGATCCTCTGTCAGGATTACATAACCCCAAACCCCATAAAGCAACCCCTGCATTAGAAAACATCCAATAAAGTACCCAGTGTTAGTGGTTTCCATTGTATTTTCCATTTCAGAGATGTATTTTAACAGAGTACATCACAACTTAGACTGCTCAACATTAAAACCCCGGCACTAACAAGAATATTACTGACATCTCAGACATTCCAATTTTCCCTGTGTTTAACTTCCTGAAATATAATTTCAGGTCACCTATTTAACATAGGAGAACCCCTTTCCCCTCCACCCCTCTGTGTTGTGAACTGCCTAATATTTCTGTTCTTTTCCTTCAGTATTCTCAGTAACAATATTATCTACACCATTCTACATCTGTACAGCTGATTTAAACAACTATACAAGATACCCACTGCCTTTGACTCACTCTGGACAGTTTGCTGGGAAAACACAAGAACGGGTACAGCACCTTTAATTTATTAAGGTAGCGCCTGGTGTGAACAACCAAGAGATCTTCATCAGTCGCCTCCCGTGCCTGCACAATCAAGTCATCTGCAATTAGTTTTTCTTCTGCAACAGGAGAGAAATAACAATTGGCATTGTACAGCACTGCTCAGCTCCCCATGTCCCCCCTCCATGCACTCTGCTCTGACCTCGGTGTGGTAACTTCCTCTGTCGTGTTTATTGCTGAAATGACTTGAGGTTGCTCAGAGTTTGTAAGTTTTCCAAATACAGCCCCTCTGTCAGAGGTGAGCTGTTCAGGTAGGGTGTATTTGAGAAATACCGTGTACAGAAAGTTTTCAGAGTGTGCTAAGATCATGAGAAGTTCTTGTCTAAAGTGAAAGGGCAGACAGATGGTGACAGAGGATGAACACACACTGGAATCACACAACTTATCACAGTTTAGGGCTTGGTACACTCGGGAAATCTTGGTGCTTGTACCATCAAATATCCACCATTATTTTAACATGCTTTAAGAGAAATCCTACAGTTTATACTAGGATTTAATCCCCTAAATCGCAGAAGAATAAAGTAATAAATCAAAATTCAAAACAAAGTAATAGCTTAGATGTTCATGGAAGCAAACAAGCTTAATTAGGATATTTCTATCACCCCCTACCTCAATTTAATTTCAAGAAAAAACAATGAGCAGCTATTAAGTCTTTCCCTTAGAGACTAAAAGATTATTTAAAAACTTAGCAAGTTACTCCAAGAATTCAGAATGAGTGCATATGATCACTACAAACAACAATTATAAGGAATCCCGCTGATCTTCCCAGGCAAATTTTGATATTTAATTGCTGCACAGCTGTAGCCTCCTAAGCCTGTATCTCTTCTTTAATTTTATACTTGGAGGAGAAAGAAAACAACTTGGAAATGTGAGAGATTTTGCTCTGAAGTGTTATATGAGAACAGCACCTGCAACAACATTTGTTTTGGCAAGCTTCTGTTTCTCCTGACTGAGGCTTGAGGAACCTTTCATTCATGCACTGGTGTCAAACAGAGCCACACTGCTGCCAGCTTCCTTGTCCAGGAGGAAGGTGCTCTGGAAAGACGTTCACTGCTGATTTGCTCAGTGATAAGGCACAGGGGAAGTCAGCTGTTGCCAGGAATTGCTACAGAGCCAGAGCAAACCAAGTGCTCTGGGGTATCCTGGGGCTTCTTCCTCCTTTCAAAGCAAGGACAGTAAAACAATTGGGAAAACTAATTTTCTGTGAAAGCCTGAGACACTGCAGAGTAGACACATCACACAGCAAAGAGCTGCAGGAAAAGACTTGACACGGAAGAAACAGAAAGGCAAAGGTTCTGATTAATTAAGAAAACTGTCGTGGAACCCAAGATTAAATTATTTAATGTTGTTAGAGGAAAAAGCCACAACTCAGCTACTAAGTTGTTAGAGTGTTAAAATTATTTGACCTCAGTTAAAAGAATACAAGCCAGCCTGCAGTGGGAAGGGCAATCCTGAACTGCTAAGGATCATCAGCTGAAGGAGTCATTAGGACCACAGAAAGGGAAGGGGCCTGGCTTTGGGATAACCAACAGCCTTTCTCTTGGCAAGAGAAAAAGCCTATTTTATATTTTTACCCTTCATGAGCAAGCTCATGCTTTATATGAAGAAGAGATGCCAAGATTTCACAGGCCCCGATCCTGCCCCTGGTTCTTACATTTGTATCTCCTTAATGCATTTCTACCTGTATCCTCCAATTGGTTTAAACAGCAATAATGAGAAGCATCATAAAAAGCTCTGCCTGTACCAGAGGAGCCTCAAAGCTCTTTCCAAACATCATCAGAGCAATAGGCTGAGGCTGCTAAAGAAGGGACTGAAGTGCTAAAGCTGCACTTCTCCCTCAGCCTGTGAAGCCCTGTGTGCAGTCCAAGTTGAGTAACTAAGTTACACCTGCAGCAAACCATCATTAACACCTGGAATTTCACCAGCCACAGGAATGCCCCAGTTCCTGCTGCACCAGGTGTAAAGTCAGGGAAGCACAAGGCTACAGGAAGCCACACACTGCAATTCAGGTCTGGAAAGCCAAATATAAGTCTGCACTAACCACATGATTTTCTTTAGGGTTTGTGCAAATGTTGGTTTAAGAAGCACCTTCTGTTATCTTACCTTTCAAGAAATTGATGACTTTCCCCCATTTCCCCGCATCAAAGGGATGCAGTTTCTCAAGTCCCATGAAGGTGATGTTGTAGTCTGGGGAATACACGATGGGCCAACATCCCGACGGGGGGTCCTCGTACAGCTCCGTCCTGTGGGGCCTTGGCAAGCAAACACACACCAGTCACCCCTTCAGCAACCACTTACCAGGGACAGTGTTTTACACTGAAGGCCCAAACTACAAATTAAGTCCTTACTAATACTGATTTTATAATTCTTGAAGATGGTATTTCCAACAGAAAAATGGCAACATTTGGTTCTCTCCCCTTGTCTTTCCAAGTGCACCAATCAGCACCTCTGCCTTCAAGGGTGCACCCAATTTGCAGACAACATAACCTTCAATACCTGCACACCTAGACTACTATTTCAAAGTCTGTATCAAAACACAAACCACGATGCTTCTAACAACAGAAGCGCCGAAAGACTTCTAGGATCCTTTCCTAGAAAGCAACAAACTATTTTGTGACCATCTGAGCAAACTAATGAGGCTTGGGGTTTTATCTGCATAGCACAGAACCAGAGGACACGCTCTTACCTCCAGGTATCACACCTGTAAACCTCAGCCTATTGTAACCAATACTTTCCTTAGCCCCCGCTCCAAATCGTTGTATTTTCCCAACACCAGGAGAGGCAGCACAGCCAGCTCACAGCCCTCCTTCACAAGCCATTCACAAACCCGGCAACGCTGTGCTCTGTGTTTACAAACACAAACACCAATTGTTCGTGGACACCTGTGTGCACACGTGGGTCAGCAGCCCAAGCCAAGTCTGACACGAGGTTCTGTGTTCACACTCAGCCTATTCCACCACCTGTGGGTTGCGTTCTGTGCCCCAAACTCCACGTCACTGAGTCATGCTGAGACCTCTCTTGCTCCCAGAAATTTAAAGTTTGGAATAGGCTTTGCAACATACTGTGCAAGACACAAGAGTCTTTTGTCAGGTGAACAATACAAACAGAAAAACCCTTATTTCCAGTCTAAAAATGCTCAAAAATACCCTTTTGAAACGCTGTTAGAAGCAAACCAAACCAAACACGAGGACAAAGGAGGTTTTTCACCAGAGCCTGCAGCCCGGTGCCCACACACCACCCCCAGAGCGAGCCAGGGCTGCGCGGCCCCTTCCCTCGGCGCTGCCCGCGATGCAAGGCGGGGTGCGGGGAAGGTGCTGTGACACCCCCGGCCCCGACAGAGGGGCCTGGGGCCTCGGCCCTGCGGGAACTGCACGACAGAGTCGTTTCTCCGGGGCCCGGGGTGCTCCGGGCGGCACACCGCGCTCCCAGCGGGACACCCCATTCCCAGCGGGACTCCTCCCGCCGGGGCGGGGCAGGCCCGGGCCGGGCCGCCGGTGTCAGGCCGG
>VZTH01013101.1:0-11048 GCA_013397815.1 Aleadryas rufinucha | reverse complement strand
GGGGCAGGCCATGGGGTCACTCTGCCGTTTTGGGGCAGGCCATGGGGTCACTCTGCCATTTCGGGGCAGGCCATGGGGTCACTCTGCCGTTTTGGGGCAGGCCATGGGGTCACTCTGCCATTTCGGGGCAGGCCATGGGGCCACTCTGCCGTTTTGGTGTAGGCCATGGGGCCACTCTGCCATTTTGGTGTAGGCCATGCGGTGACTTCACTGTTTTGGGACAGGCCATGGGGCCACTCTGCCATTTTGGGGCAGGCCATGGGGCCACTCTGCCATTTTGGGGCAGGCCATGGAGTCACTCTGCCGTTTTGGGGCAGGCCATGGGGCCACTCTGCCATTTTGGTGTAGGCCATGCGGTCACTTCACTGTTTTGGGGCAGGCCATGGCTTAGCTGCCACCTTTTCACTGAGGAGCAGAGTCTGCTCCTCTCAAGGGGTTGGGGGGTGAAGCAGTGGCCATCCCACCTACACAGAGCTCACTCTGTTCTGCCCCACCACTTCCCACAGGGTTGTTTTGGGGCAGTCAGTCGTTCCTCTGGTCCCCTACACATACATCCATGGGTTATATGGCTCCTGTGAGAGAGACAAAATCTGCCTTTTGGGACTTGGTGTAGCCCCAGGAGTTTGCAACTTTATATCTATGTAAAAATTGTTCTAGCTGAGTATGGTGAACCAAAATATGCAATCTCATTTACTCCTTCTGGACTCGCCCCATTTGAGAGTACTAATAAGCCTTGTCTCTGAAAGTAAGCATAATTAGGACCAAAGCTTTTCATCAAATTGCTCACTAATAATGTGCTGTTTAGGGGGTGCCGGAGGTTGGCACTCTGTGGTTGCCATTCCACAGGTGCTCATATATTAGATTAATGAAAGTAAAATTTAAGTGTTTGCATGTCCGACATCCTTCAGTGTGCCCCAAACCAGGGCGCCTTGAATGAGCTGTTGTGAACTGTTCATCTCTGTCTCTGGATGGTTAAACCATCCTCTCTTTTGTACAGTTGTTGTGTTTATTGTGATTTCTTCTGTAAATTGTGATTCCAATTTACAATCTTAGTATTTTTTCCTCCACTGTTGGAAGGGGGTGGCTTGAATGGCCTTACTTTCCTCACTGAGTTTTAAAATCGGCACAGGCTCCATTGTTCACTGGTGCATTTAGTAGTATTAACATCAGTACTCCTAGAACTATTGATCACTACAACTTTTCTTGCAGAAATGTTGAGATCTGTTTGCTAGTGGGGGGTCTTGGATGGGTGGATGTGACAGAAAAAGAAGTTAATTATTCTTCAACAGACCATGGTTTGAATTACATGCAGTAGATAATGTTTCAGGGCACACTCTTGAATAATGAGGAGAAAACAAACTGTGTGTTTTCTAACAGCCTATCTTCTGGCAAGCTGTTACTGGTTTATTTGAATATTTGCACGACTGAACAGTGGCATTTGGTGAAAAAGAAAACAACCTAAATAGTGTTCTGGGGTTTTTTTCTTCTGAATGGATTTATAAGGAGATAAAACCCAGTACTTCCCTCTCCACAGTGCCAAATTAACCCAAATTGGAAGCCACCTTCACATAATCCCATCTGAATACTTGCGGTATGCTTCATTCATTTAAATTTCCAAGACAACCAAGCCTTTGGGGAGGCATCTTCTTCACAGTTTCAGATGTGTTTCAGCTGAAGGCCAGAGGCACGACATCAGTCATCACAGATTACTTTTATTCCACTGTAAACGCTCCGTTCATTTGGTGTGATGCCAGTGTCCTCCGGAGAGTTCCACACAATCTCACTGCAGGCTTTGGACTCGAGGTGAGCTAAGATACCCAACGTTACAGATCATTAGAAACAAACTCCCTAGCAAATACCTCGCTCCAGAAATGGAGGATTGTGAGTTACCCTGGCTGGGTTTGAAAGAAGCTGCAGGTGACGTTTACAGAGATTGATGCTGTCTCCTGGCAGTGCAATATGCTTGGGGTTTCACTGTCCTTCCTCTTTCCCTCTTCCTGGAGTGCTTGGACAGAGCTGCCTGCCTGCCAGGGATGCAGCCAAGGATGGGGACTCTTTGGCCCTGGCAGCATACACACTAATTTGACCTCCCCAGAGAATGTTCCTCCTTCCTGGTGCCTGAGTAGTTTACCCTCTTGGTTAATTATTAGACAATCACATTTGTCTCCTCTTTCCATAAACCAGGACACAAGCTATAGCAGAGAGAAAAGGAAGGAAGAAACAAGATGAAGGACAGTTCCATGTAAACACAAAACTTTGGGAATCTCCTTGTTTTTCAGTATCAGATACATAAGCTGTTGGTTTATTGATCAAAAAGTAAAGCCTTACACTTTACAAAAAGCTACATTTCAGCAGTTTGCAAAAGTATATCTGTTTATTTCAACTTCATTACTCCCTTTATGGAGCTTTCAGCATAGTTTTTTTAGTGGAATAGAATTACAGTCCCTAAAGCTAAGCAGGTGCAACATCAGATCTAAAAGAGAACTCCAAAAAGGTCAAACAGAATGTGTTCTGAGCTCACAAAAAACTACATCTTACTGCAAAGCTATAGAATGGATAGTGTAGGGTGGAGTTGTTTTTCCTTGTTTGTTTCCTTGTTTGTTTGTTTTTTAATTTGGGGTTTAAATTTAAAAAGCAGGGCTATTCATTATTTATACAGAAAAATCTCATTTGTCTTCTGCTTTTCACCAAGTGCTTTCCAATTTAAAAAGGGTCATTCAATTGTAATTAAACCAAATGTTAGTGAATAATTCAGTATCTTTTTTCTTCTTCCCATCCTTTTCATTAGTTAGAACCAAAAGGCCCCAAGTTTCAAATAATGACAAATCTTTAGTCAATAATTAGTAATAATTAAAGACTCAAAGCTGTTATAGCAGCTAGTTAGGAACAAAGAAGATTCTGTTTGTGCAATGAGAACTAATAAGGAAAAAATTAATTTCTCATCAACTTAAATATTTCTTAAAATGTAAGCTTTCATAGAGTACTCCTGGGAATCTCTTTGTAATTTTATTTGATAAACACAGAGCTAAAATTGGCATCCTTGTAATTAATTTACACTGTTACATAAAAATATGGGGAGAATAATTCACAGAGAGAAACTGCATGCTGCAGAGTTGCTTTAAAGCTTTTTTTCTCTTTCTATGAATTATATCAGATACCTAGTTACATAAATTGGAATGGCACTTTGGGGGCTCTTACAGTCTGAAGTGCTTAAAGGATTTACAAATCTGAAGTAGAACTCAGTGATTGTAAAATTAGCCAATATTGGGCTATATGGAGAATCTGGTTTTATTCCTGAGTTTCACACAACTCTTCACAAACCTCTAACATGAGAAAAGTTAAGAAAGAAATTAACATTCTAAACTAAAAGTAAACTAAAATGAGCAAAAAAATTTACAAATTGCATGAAAAGCTGGTGACAAACACCGTTCTGCAGTTTTGGGTCTGGTTTACTACCAGAACTGTAAAGGACTGTTTGGCACTTCCAGTGGAGGAAAAGTTAATATTGCAATTTTCTGCTGGAGCAGAGTTCTTCTGACAAAAATCTTTAGTCCTGTAGGATTGCTGTGCCTCCAGTGTAAGTGACCCTGGCTCCAGCCACAGCATGTGAGATGTTCATGAACTTCCACAGGGATCCTCCTGTCCCTTACCACCTCCTCGGTGGTTCTGTGCAGAGAACTGATCTGAGAGAGTGAGAACTCACTCAAAAGGACCCAAAACCAACGAGAAAGGCAAGTGGGGGAGAAAGGAGAATACAGATATGTTCCCAGGATCCCGAGAGGAAACATCTCTAAATAACATGAAACCTGGTGTGGCCAGGCTGTTGGCTAGTGAGGAGAAATAAAATAGCAGATGGATGTTGATGTGCTCAGGGAGATCACATGTGAATAAAAGCAGCCTGGTGACATCTTGTGGGGAGCAGCTCTTCTCTGGGTGAGAGGACAGAACAGTCACCCCAATATCACTGAGTGCAATGAGCTCGAGATTGGAAAGCAAAGGGAGGCAAATGACCTTCACAGGTTCCACACAAGCCAGCATCAGTTCTGACAATGGCTTCCAGCTTCCTGCCTCAAGCAACAAAATACACCTGACTATTGATTCAGGAATTGTTAGAGACATGGCCCTCTCCTGTGACAGATCTCAGGTGAGATGGAATGACCCTGGCTTATTGTAAAGTTCAAAGGAAAACAGGAAGGAATGGTTTCCCACTGTATTTTGGGTCTTTTCTAGGCTATTTCTTTTTGTATTCCACCACCTTATTTGTCTTTTTGAGTGCTGCTGGGCATTGAGAAGAGTCTGTAATTGTGCTGGGTGTTCTTTTTCCCTCAGCAGTTAGTGAGAAGTTAGAACAGGGCCCTGAGTACAGGCAGTTCAGATTTGCCATTCTCCCGTGCTCTCCCCTGCATTTGTCAATGTCTGAGTTTCATCAACCATTATGCTGCCAATTTGTCTAGTTCTGTTCCTGTGAAGTTCATCACAGCCTTCTCTTAGGAAGATAAATAATTTTGTCAACTGCAAATCCTGCTGACCTCATTTTTCTGTTCTACACCTCATTTCTGCCTTACTGGATAATTAATGAGTGTATTAGATGCTAACTACAGTCCAGATCCTTTGGACATACTAATATTAACCTCCTACTGAATTGAAAACTGACAGCCTAATGAATTAAACTCTTTGCATGAGAACAACAGTGTTGACAGTGAAAATCAGGATGACTTGTGATTTACTCCTAAGCTGAAGAAAAAACCAAACCAAAAACCCTCCCAAAACTTTGCAAGTGCAAGTACCAGCAATTTTCACTGAATTTAATTATGGGTCTTGTGAAAAAACAGGCTATGTGAGGAGAAACCAAATCCAATTTAAAAAGAGGGAAATACCACCTCAGTATTCCTGTTTCCTTTGCTGTTTGTGGGATCACTGAACTATAAAACAGTACCTTAAGCATTTTCCCCCCATGAAACTGCTAAAAGTGCCTTGGCTAGAATATCTTTGGAACATCAAAGCTTGTTAGGTATTTGATCCAAAGGGGACAAGGTAAGCATTTATAGCTAATCAAGCCTGAAGTAAAAGATGAACAAGATGAACCAAACTGATGAGTACTATAGCTGTAATCATGCTGGCAGGACATGCTGCCTTGTCAAAGTCACTTAGATTTTTCTGGGTATCAGAAAAATTCCCATATTTCTCTGACACTTTGGTATAGTATCTGTAGTGGACATTTCTGAAAGCAAAAAAATATATTTGGAACAAACATCACCAAGCCATATAAAAAGGGGCAGTTTCTTAGTGTTCTGCCACTGTTATAAAAACTAATATATTAAAAGTTAGATGTGTTCTAAACATCAGTAGAAAGTCCAGAGTTATTCCTGGAACTACAATACTTCAGCATCTAAAAAGTGTGTAATTCATACAGCAGCTTTCAAATACTCTAATTACTGTCTTTGAGGTACAAATCATCTTGTTTGAACTTTGTCCCAAAGAAGAGGCAGAAGAACACAAAAAATTATAATGAATATTGACATGCTCTTGAAATGAACCTCCTTCATGCATGAACATCTTGAGAGACCAAATTTTCTTAGCACAAACCTTCACAGAAAGTGTACAGGTGTAATAATGCATTTAATTAAACATTTATGAACTAAACCTGTGTTACCAAGCTACTAGATGTTTCCATAGGTAAGCATAAAGTTCTTTTGGAAATCTGCCTTGTTTTATTAAAGTTTTCAATAGGTTCTATCAAAGCAGATTCCTTTACTCAGGTTAGGAGAGTTTACAAAGTGCCTGGCCTTTAAATTCACCGTCCTGTGCCTCACTACCTGCAATGAATTTGTTTCATTGACATTGTATTTAACCTTTTTATTGGTTACAAATCTGCAGTTGCAAATTCACATCAAAGACAACTTTTTTGCTTCATAAATTAATATAATTTTTCAATGTTAAATATTCCATTCCCCACAGTAACTTGATTGGTAGGTGGCCTACCTGAAAAAGTGACCCTGAAAGGATCTTAGGAGACAAAGTAGAAATCAGGTCACCTGAGTGCAGTGTGTTCATGATCTATTATATTCTGTGGTGTAGTGCAGCACTTCCTGCTTTTCCACTAACATTCTACTGCAGGAAGTGATGCCTCCTTTGAAGGACTCGCTGTACACATAACAGAATTTGTATTAGGTTTCTTCAAGGCTGGCAGGAGGAGTTGAATTTTTAGTACTTATGTATATATTAGAATGGAAAAAAGAATTTATTTTGAATGAAGAAATGTAATTTTACAGTTGAAATGCACACTTTGTAGTGTCAGTGTAGATGGAGAAGTCTGAGAACCTTGTTGTATAGGTACAGAACACTCTAGATCACATAAATGAGATCAGAAGACTTCTACATGAAGAGAATGGGAAAAATAGAAGAGATGATGGGATTTTATATGTTGGTGTATAATGCATAAAAAATAGCAAACCAATTCAGAACTGTTAATGTTTAAAACAGACTCAGAATTTTTGTACTTGACTGCCCACTTAAGATTTGTGAGGTGTACATAGCATAATTTGCAACCAAGTAACCTTGAAAAGACCAAATTCACTTTTGTTAGTACTATTAACTAAGTCATTGAACATATTCACATGCCTGCTTATAAATTGTATTCATTATTTTCAAGATTTAAGACTACTGTGTTCTCTAAATTTCCCTGATGTATTTAAAGCAGAAACAAAGGTTGGGATTTTTGTTTGTTACTTGTCTCATCTTGTGCATTCTCCTCACTCCTGCATTCATTGAGTTGTTGGGTGAATAGCTCATTAATGTGATTTCTATCTGTGTACAAAGGCACAGGGCAGAAGCACTGTTATGTAACAGCTTGAAAAGACACCTATAAATAACCTCCTTTAATAACCATAAATTTACATTAGAAAGGTAGATAAACTCTGAAGTGAAAACCGTTTATTTTTATCTGATGCTGCTATTTCATAATCTCAATGTTATCAGACTCATCCTGCATAATTTAGTGAGGTCTTGGGGTTTTATACCATCTGGGAAAGTCTTGCATATCGAATGGATTTATCCGATAGGAACAGGGATCTAAAGAGCTGCATTTCTCTGTGGGGACTCAGTTCTACCTGGTACACATGGAAAACTCTCAGCAGCATTCCTGGCAGATGAGGCTATGCAAAGAAAGGCAGGTTTGCCTCTCATTTTACCCATTTTCTAAACACAAGGGCTCTTGTCTCAGTAATCTGAAGGATATCAACCTCAATCAATTTTACATATTCCTTCCTTGACACCATCAACCGCCTGCCTTAATTTTGGACATTTTCTGAATTTATGCCTTCCTTTAACCTAACACCTTGGAAGGAAAATCCTGGCAGGTGTAACCAAAATGTTCAGTTTTATAGTTGCTGTCAATCCATCATTACCCCTGTAGAAAGCAGTAGTAAGGCTGAGAGGATGTTCTCATAAAACCTTCAATAGGTGTATGAAGATACAAAAGTCAAATACAGTAAATTGAACGTGATAACTGATAGAGAAAGTGATAAAGAAATAATTGAGAAAGGACTGTTTATGTACTCTGTAAGTCTCCAATACCCATTGTGAAGCAATGCAGTGTAATGCCTCCTCTTACAGTTCCATTTCTGTAGGCAGCAGGAGCAGCTGAGCAGAGACGAGACAAGCAGGCACAAGTGGAGCAGCAGCCTGACAGGGAGGAAGGAAGCTGACCATCTTTCCCAGGGATTTTTGCAGGACACTTCTGTTCTGCAGTGTAAACACAGACAGCATCAGTCAAAAAAGAGGCCCATCACTGTTCTTCTGCTCTATAAAGTTACTATTCCCAGTCCACCTTCTTTGTCAAGTCTATTGACCTGCCCTTTTCATCTCCTCCTCAGCATGGTGTAAGCAACTCCCCATTCTCTTCCCAACCAGAGCTTCATCCCTACAGGAACAGGCTTTTCATTAAATGTATTACCAGTGCTTGTCAATCATTCTTCAGCCTTGAAACAAAATATTATTTTATTTGAGAGGTTCGAGAGTGTGATAATGGAGAATATTTTTCATCATTCTACTGGGTGAGCCCTGATTCTTTCAGCTTAATGAAACTGTTCTTAAAAGTAAATTGTCCATAATTCAGCTCCTGAAGCTTCACAGAGGTGGCCCTGTACTGTCAACACACGAGTACAGAGATACCTGCAAGGGTCAGGATTGGAGCTGCTTTGAGTCAGCTTCACCCAGTACACTTTAAAATAACCCTCCACACCTCACTGCCTTAGCATTTTGCTGAAGTTTCACCTTCTAAGTTGCATTTATTAAGAGTTGGTTTTGTTGTTTAGTTTTGGGGGTGGGGGAGGTTCTTTTGTTTTGAAGATGAGTGTTTTAAAATATTTTGAATTACTCAGACATTTAAAAATATGAAATGCCTGAAAATGAAGCCAGGTGCTTCTTGTCCAGATGGTCCTTCATCATTGTGCCATTCAAATACTTTCTTTCTTGAACAAGGATTTCAAAGTATTTCACTGCCAACAGATCACCTCATAATATATTGATACACGGTTTTTCTAGCTTTATGAAAAATATATTTCCCCCAGATATTGATAGATTTTAAAGATTTGATCCAGGTACACGTCTGTTTGGTTCCTTGGCAGTGTTTTCAGATCTTCAGACCAACCAAGTGAGTTTGTAAAATCCTTCAGTAATTCTCTCCCTTTTATTTTCATATTTCAGTAGAAACATTATCAGCACCCGGTGTTTTGTTATTTGCTGCATGTATTTTGATTGCCTCTAAAATCTCTTGAAATTCTTCCATAAAAGGCTCAGCTTCTTAGGGAACAACCACTTATTGTTTGCCTATCTCCCCCTTTAAGCAGCTCATTAAAGCACTCCCTCTATCGCACTGTAATCGCATTCTTTGTGACCAAGACATTTCCATTTGTGTTCTTTATCAGACTTACTCGGGTGTACGTTGATATGCCTGTAAAATTACCTCATATTCCTGGTGTGTCTATCCTGCTCCAACTCTCCAGCACACCGGGTAACCCTGAGAGGAGGTGTTTGTCCTGTGAGGAGGGATGTGCTCACTCCACATGGATCTCAAAGCAGCGTGGAAAAGCAAAGCAGAGCAGTGCACCAACGATGCTGAGGCAGCCCCTGATGTTTGTTAGTGCCTCCTACCCCGGTGTTAGGGACTCCTCACAGAGCACACACTGCACTGTCTGCCTCCCAGCTTACCCTCCGTGGCCAAAGTAAATGCTAA
The DNA here is from genome assembly GCA_013397815.1 of Aleadryas rufinucha. Taxonomy (NCBI): domain Eukaryota; kingdom Metazoa; phylum Chordata; class Aves; order Passeriformes; genus Aleadryas; species Aleadryas rufinucha. Next base: position 1,813 of record VZTH01013101.1, on the reverse strand, counting down.
CACAGTGCTGCAGTGCGTGACTTCCAATTCAAGTGAGCGGAAAATTCAATTCGTAATTTTACCATATAATGGAAACTGCAGGTTTGCTCATCAATGTCTCCTGCCTTACCCTGCTTTTAAAATTGCTCAGTGTGCTCTGAAAGATGTGCTGGATGTTTACTTGCAGTACTTTGCTGTCATGTTTCATCAGCAAGCTTTAAGGTCCCAAGTGCACGTTGCTGGTCCTTATGAAAATAACTCAGGTCTAAGAAGTATTTGTTACTGGAAATTTATTGTTCTCACACTGAATACTCATCACCACCACTGCTGATGACAGAAAGGAAGTAAGTTCTGAGATTGCACACCCTGCTTTTAAAGCTAGGAAGTACTGGCACACAGACATTTCCTCACCTCATTCACAACACAGGATGCAAGGTACTGACTATCTACCTCTTATCTACTAAGTTGTAATTGAACCAACTGTAAACACATTGTACTGTTTGGTCATGGGCTGTTTTATCACATTACTCCCTAATATCCCAGTCTTTAGTGAACTTATCTTCCCAACATGCCTACAGAGAAAGGTTTCAGCTTGATTGAGAGAAGAAGTAAAGAAAAGAAACAACCTCCAGTATTTTGGGGAGCAATTTAAGGTGCAAGGGCTTGATTTGCCAGCACATTTAACACCACACATCTTCCTAGGCCCAATTCCCACTGACTTAAATTACAGCTGCAAAGTTCAGCTCTTCTCTAAATCAGAGCACACAATTTCAGGATGTGCAATCAGAAAATGAGTAATACACAGACAGAATCTGCAGGGAGAAGTGAACTGTCCAGCAGCACACATTCCTCTGGGATAGAAAGTGGAATAGCATTGCTGAGGTACTGATAAATAAAACACTGGCTGAATAAATAGTTCAAAAAGTGCTCCTAGGTAAAGAAAAAGTCCTGTATATGTTTACTTGCTTAGAATAAATGAGAACTGGTTAACTTCTCACTGGTTAACTTAATACCACCTAAATTAGATCTGGGTAAACTCTTGGGTGGTGTCCCTGGATGGCAGCTGATTTTCTGGGCAGGATTTAACTATCTTTACTCCAAGATGCTTGTGCCCTTCCTGAAATCCATTCTCCTGATGCATATATGTACCATCCCTCTGTCATAGGTAGGACAGGCAGATCCTGCACACGTGGAGCATCTCTCATACAAGGAAAGGCTGGCACAATTGGGATTGTTCAGACTGAAGAAGCTTTGGGGTGACCTAATTGTGGCCTTCCAGTACCTTAAGGGGCTGACAAAAAAGATGAGGAGAGACTATTTATGAGGGCCTGGGGTGACAGGAAAAGGGAGAATGTCTTCAAACTGTAAGAGGTGTTTGAGATTAGATGTTAAGAAATTCTTCCCTGTGAGTGTGGGGAGGCCCTGGCACAGGGTGCCCAGAGAAGCTGTGGCTGCCCCTGGATCCCTGGAAGTGTCCAAGGCCAAGTTGGATGGGGCTTGGAGCAACCTGAGATAGTGGAAGGGGGCCCTGCCCATGGCAGGGGGGGGGGGGTGGGNAGGTGGCCCTGCCCATGGCAGGGGGTGGGAGTTGGTGATTTAAGGTCCCTTCCAACCCAAACCATTCTGAGATGCTATAATAACAAATGAGCTGTAGCTTAACTTAGCTGTTAGCACCAGTGTACCCAGGGAACAGGAGCCCAGGTGTGCCCAGGTGTGCCCAGGTGGCCAGGAAGGCCTATGGCACCCAGCTTGTTCCAGCACTGATGTGGCAGCAGGACAAGGGCAGCGACCGTCCCCCCGTGCTGGGCTGGGGTGAAGCCACACTTCGAATCCT
>VZTH01013100.1:0-69983 GCA_013397815.1 Aleadryas rufinucha | reverse complement strand
TGCACTCTGGGTTCCAACAGAAGGAGCCCAAATATGAAAAGCTGCCTCACAAGTTAGTTCTGTAGCTTCTACAAACCTATTGTTTTAGAAAAACTGTAAGTTGATACACTTGAAGAACGCTGAAGTTAAAAAAAACTGTGGACATCACACATGATTGCTAAAAAAAGCCTTTGGCATGGCAGATCACAGGATCAGTGGTTTAGTTTGGTACATTATCTCACTCCTGTAATTGAAGTTAGTTTAGAACCAGTATTTACAGCAACTGTGGAATGTTGCTGTATCTGAATTGTGTCCGTAAGTTACAGATATCCACTAATGTAACGGTCTCCTGATCCTATAGATACATCTGATAGACTTGTAAATGCTTTACTGCTGAAGCCACATAATTTGACAATCTGGTGCTGACCAACTTGGCTGAGGAGAGCGACTTTTGTTTGAAAAAAAATGGAAATGCCAATAAAAAGATCCAGCCAGTTCAACCCTCTACTTGCTCTGAGATAAGAGAAAAATGCTATTTATGTATGAGAATGGTGAGCAGGAAAACCAGTGCAGACAGACCTCGACCTCCCTCTGCCCACTGGTATCTATTTTGCAAATTCCATTTCTACTCTATGTTAGCATGACAAAGCCACAGTTTTCAGCAACAGATTTTGCTCATTACAAAGGAATAAATTATAAGGATGTTTATAAATGAAACCAGAAAAATATTTTCCTTCACTCTAGTTGCTTGTTTATTGAGAAAAACTATATCCATGCTTAAAAGCAACTCCCTGTACTAAATGCAGAAAAATTTGCAGTTACCAAGAAATGCAACCAAAAACTTAACTGATTTACATGATTATAAAATTAATTTTATTACATCTACCAGATGGTAAATGTAAGTATTTCAAAATGTGTTCATGTTTGACACTGCAGCATAAATTTGAATTAATACGGCATTGAAAATAGAAACACTAAGGAGGCATTTGATTGGTCCCTTATTGCTACAATAGACTTGCAATTTGTCAGAACTTCCTTGCAAAATGCACTGGTTTTATATATCTCCCCACTCCCCCTGCCCAAGCTGTAGTGGTAGACAATTCATCTATGCTGTATCTCAAAATAATAGGCTGATGTGACATCAAAGATTTTATTCAGATTTGAGATAGGGAACACTGATGCTAAAACTTCCTTCCACTCATTAGACAGGGCTTAACATGGTTTATAAACAATGACTGAAAGGATTGGTAGCAATTTGACGGCATTCCTGTAATTGCCATCTTGGTGTGCAGTTCATGGCTCAAAAATAGAACAGCCTTGCCCCAAGGAGTTTACAATCTAATTAAGTAAATCAGCAAAGAAAATACTGTCCATCCTATGCAAGAGGCCAGTAGGGTTTGGTCACTGAAGAAAGTAGTCTTTCCACTTCGCAGGTCAGGCTGTGAACTGTCATTCCCTGTTCTGCTGTTACCTGTGCAGCTACTGAAAGTCTGCACAAACCTAAGTTATTGAATCTACTTCCAGCACAAGGCTGCAAAGTTAAACGCTTGTTACAACAGACATATAAAGTACCAGTTAAATAGAAAATTTAAAGTCAATTACTCACAATATGAACACAAACATCAAAAATCAGTAAAAATACCCCCAAACACAATCTGCAACAATGTACAACTGTTCCTGAAATTGCATAGCTACTGACTCTGCACATGTAAGATCAGGAGCTTTTAAAGGCTATTATTTATTTCATTCTCTTCAAACTGTTTCAAGATGCTAGACATCCTGTCAGCCTCGATGTTAGACACATTATATACTTGTGAAACAAAGCAAAACCACAAGCACATATTAAACATCTTGTTCAAGACCTTCACGTACAAGAGCAACAGTACCCTCTTTAAAGGCAAAACCACAAGTGCTATACTCCCTAACACATTACCAGCATCCTATTATTTCTAAACTAGGGTTTCTTAAAAAAAAACTCAAACCAAACAACTTGTAAATTGTGACGGAGGGGAAAATCCTCCAAGGCACAACAGGGTCAGGCTGGGGAGAGCAGTAACAGGCTTGGAAGAACAAAGCAGCATGTCATTCAGCCACTGGTCCACTAGCATATGGGCAAGGGCACGCAGGATGGAGAAAGTCAAGAGCAACCTCAAGAGCAGAGCTGCCAGCTTGGGCACAGACAGTTTGAGACATCTGCTTAAAGGCAGGTCAGTAAGAAACCTCACACAGAGCCACAGAGATGAGGTTCAAAACCAGTGAACACAACTGTTCTGTGAGACATACCCTGGAAGTCAGAGATACAGAGAAACAGAAGTGAGGAACTACTGCTCTTTTTCCATACTGGTTTTTTCCTCACAACATTTATAGTCTTACTCTTCAGAGTTTAAGAGGTTTTAGTGCTGGAAAAAGCCATTACTGCAATCTATTCTGACAATCTACATATCTCTGACCACAATTTTATCCAGTAATTTTGCACTAAAATTGTAACTTCTGTTTAAGCTAGAATACTTCCTAATGGGCTTAGTCTTTTGACTTAAGAAAACAAGTTTAAGGTGCAAACAAATTTAGTCCCTTTCTGGTAAATCATTCTCACCTGTCAACCAAAAGATAAATCTTCCTTATTTGACTTTATCAAGATTATACTTACTTATCTTGCCAAAGTAACATCTGAATTTACAGCTTGTCTACACAGTTACTTTCCCGTTCTTATTCCTAATTAACCCACTCTGACTATCCACAGATGAGGGCAATAATGGATTATGTTTCATGTATGTTCTTCCTTCCATGTCTGTTATTTTGGTCACCAAGTGATTATACTGGATACAGAACACTGGGCCTTGATCTCAACCAGCACCAACATTTTTATACACTCACACACATATTAAAACTAACACCATGAAAAGACACTGGACCCACAATATTTTGTTTTATGCAGTTTCCCTGTGGGAACACAGACTTCTCAGTAAGCTTCTCACTTTCCATATGTGAAATGTGTACTCTCTGTATAGGCAGCTGTGTAAGAGTCAGTGAGGTCAAGTGAAATTGCTTCTTAAAGATACATTTTACAGACTTCCCTCAAACTTATTATCCCCTTAAAGTATTTGCCCTCGTATTTATCAAAATTTTGAAGTTTAAATGATAATGTGATAGAATACCTTTCACTCTATGTCTTAGCAATATATTGCCACATACAGAGTCAGGAAATAAAGAAATATAGTTCAAAGACCACATTTATACAACACTCTTTTACAGATGTAAACTATTTCCTATGTTTTAGAATTAAATTCAAAAGATTTCCTAGAAAAATGCATACTGCCCAATGACTATGATGAGGCACTGACATAATCTGCTTCCTTACTGAGCATTCAGTCTCAGTACTGCACTTACTTCCTATTTTTGGAAAGCCTTTGTTGTAAAGCTGATAAGAACTCTTAGTTTTGAGAAAACCCACAGAAATCTGTGGTTTAGATTATAAAAGTATTAGCTTACTCATACCATTGTTGGATAAGAAAAATGCAATTTGAAGACCACACACATAAAACTGAATTGGAAACCAGGCAAGGTCAAAGATTTTCTGTGCACAAGGTTCCACAAAAAAAAAAATTGTCTGCCAATATGTGTCATTTGTGAAGTCCTTCTTTCCTCTAAAAAAGGTAAGATTTCCCTTCTCAGAAATGGGTTCCAAATAAACTCCCCTCATGGCAAAGGAACTTGTCATCTTTACATAAACCATTTTCATCTTATTTTCTCCATCTACCCTAGTTCACATGTTGATAGTTCTACTTTCAACCCATTTTGGACTTTGGTAAATGGACAGTTATGTGGTAGTAAGTCATAGCTGAGAGATGGCAACTTTTAAAAAACAGTTCCACTGGCCTCACAAAATGCTCCTGTGTAACGGGAGCTCTTGGTNCAACCCATTTTGGACTTTGGTAAATGGACAGTTATGTGGTAGTAAGTCATAGCTGAGAGATGGCAACTTTTAAAAAACAGTTCCACTGGCCTCACAAAATGCTCCTGTGTAACGGGAGCTCTTGGTTAACCAAAAAAAAAAAAACCAACAGCAAAAACATGATCCAGTTTGTAGCCTGGGCCAGTGCTGCAGATTAAATTCCCTTGTTCGAAAGAAGGTTTTTTGAAGCTGTATGTATGGAGTTATCCCAGTTAATGCAAAGCAACAGGTTTATTAAGGAATATCTACTTAAAAACAACAACACACCGAAACCAAAAAATAATAACAAAAAAACCCCTAACCACATTCAAAGTACTGTGTCAGGGAGGTTCAGATTGGGTAAGAGGAAAAGGCTTTTCACCCAGATTGGGCACTGGAACAGGCTCCCCAGAGAAGTGGTCACAGTACCAAGCCTGACAGAGCTCAAGAAGTGTTTGGACAATGCTCTTGGCCACATGGTGTGGCTCTTCGGGTGTCCTGTGCAGGGCCAGGAGCTGGTCCCAGTGATCGGAGGCTGCTCTGACCCAGATTGGAAGACACAAACCCTGTCTGACAGACCAGAAGGAAATGTCTGTTATCAAAACTACAGTCTTAGAGCAATCAATTCAAAATTAAAACTGAAGTCAAGGGTTTTGCATGAACAAACTCGGAGTTCAGAACCCATGCCTTATATCCCAGAGGAGGAAGAACTCTGAAGTCAGGCTTTCTTGCACTTTCCCAAGAGCTGGGCTCCACATATTAAAACTGTTATTGAATGCTGAACACATATTCAAGCCTGCTGCATGCAGAAACTAAAGAGATGCACATCATCTCACAGGTAAAATCCTGCCCAAACTAAAGCCAGTGTACAGGATAAGCAAGTTATGGGATTCCAGTTAAAAAACAAATCAACAAGAAGCCTATCGGTGATGAATTAAACCAAGGCTCAGCCACATGTTGAGTTCTTACAGAAATATCCAATAACTTTTTTATTCAGAAGTGATTTATATATTGTTTAATTCCTTATCTGCTCCACATGCAGCTCACTAAGAAATGCATATAGATTCAGTAAACACAAATGTGTTGCCTAATGCATAAAAATTAATAACTCGTGCAGAAAATAAAATCCATTCATTTGTATTCTGCAGGAGACTATGTCCTAATCTGCAAATAAATTTCAGCACAGAGAAAACCTCTGAGGACTGTACATAGATACTGGTAGGGAGAATAAGGGCAAATGAGGAAAAAATGATGCATTTGAAAGACTCCTATAGCTAGCTAGCTGGAACTGAAAGAGACAGGATTAACATACATATTATTTAAACTGTATATTGACTAGGTGTGCGTCAATATGTACAAATCTGGATCCATGTATGGCTGAAGCTAACACCTGTGCAACGTGAGGGACTCACAAACATTTTAAGTGATCTGTGTATGCGCTAGCTACTAATCACTGTTTCATAATTCAGAATGTATGTATTATATAAATGCTCTAACATGTAGCGCAGACAACAGCATTGGAAGATACAGCCTAGAAATGACAAGATTTTAATCTTTAAGTATTATTTTTAAGCAGTTAAATCAGAAGCCATTTCCCTCCATACCATACACAAGTGGTTTTTTGATTTACCCTTCTGATCATCACTACCATCAAGAAGCAGTGCATCCACTACAAGCTCCCAGTATTCACCCCAATGTATAACTGCTGTCCTGATAACCAAAGTCTGCAATTCTTGCAAATAAAGCAGAATTCTTTTAAAAGCTGTTTACATGTAAATGAAACATTGTCAAAATTAGTACTTCCAAAATATCTTCCTGCAGACAGGCAAAACTAGCAAAGTCAAAGACACATTTCTAAGAAGAAAAACTCACAATAAACTAGGATATTGTCTTATCATTAACAAGACATTAACAAGAGGTTGTTGATGTCAACTCCAATTTTAAATAATATTTCAGTACTACTCTTTTCACTTAAAAAAGGAAATGCATATTTTAAATAAAAGATACCTTCAATGTTTATCCATATTTATGACCTAGACCAGGAGCAATTAAAATACCAGGTGGGTGGTTATCACAATATTATTTAAGCCGTAAAAACTGAAATAAATGAGTAGCTCTGTTGCAGCCATAAAAATAATCTGAATAGGGTAGGAAGCATCGCACACCTGTCACACCAAATGGCGCTACAGAAGCACTGCAGTTGGTGGTTTTCTTTTTGATTTGGTGTAGTTGATGTCCTAGCAGACAGTCTTGATAGCTCGGCCCCTGGGTAATAATAGCAGCAGTGTGGAAAAAGAACCCCTTGCTCTCTCAATCAACACAAAATATCACAAATTACTATAATGTAAGAACTATTTTAAGAATACCTGAGTTAGGTCCCTCAGATGATACAGAGTTTAGAGACCTCTAAATAAGAATTGTCAACTAGCACAATGGTTGATGGAATAAGGAAACTGTTTGGAAAAAGGAATAGCATCTACTGTCACAGTTATTAATAAAAAATACTCATTTAAGATACTAACACAATAACGCCTTAAGAAAACCAGTTTTACAATTTACTTGTATTTTCAAAGGGCTTAGAACAACATTCCTGACTGGAAACTGCTGAAGAACTTCATCTACTAACAGGAAAAAAAATCCAAAAAATTCAAACAAAAAATCCCCAGTATATGATCAAATAGTAAAGGTAAAAAGTAGAATTTCTCATAGGTTTATGGCTGCTTCATTGCTTATGTAAATTATGTTTTGGGGAGACTGCAAGCATTGAACGGACAAAAATGCAGACAAATGATTGTCAAGGCTAGTTTATGTCAAAAGAAACCTCCAATAGACTCAAAAAAAAAAAAGTCTAGGGTAAGTAAATGACTATATGATGGCAAATAAAATGTAAAAATAAATAATTTGATGGCAAAGAAAATGGTAAAACTACTGCATTTTAAAATATGCTAAATTAGCCTGATCAAGTTAAAACAGTAACCTGAGCCTCAATGAATGAAATCCAGAGACCTCAGACTGATGTACAGATGAAGTCAAGAGAGCAATCAAGGTGTAGGGATGCATAAGCATGGATTGTTAATTTCCACAAGGACAGCACATTCACTTCTCCAATTACCTTCCTCAGGAGGTGTACTACATATCACAGCAGGCTCTGAGATAGAGGAGAGGATAGTTACAGAGAGAAAACGCTGTGGAGGAGGTGGTGTGACTGGAATTGGTTACTTAAACAAACAGAATAAGGGAAAAAGTGTAGTAAATAGAGAATTTGATTTTCTGAATTTTAATATCCTACAAAACACAGAACAACATCACATAACAAATCATATAAAGAGGTTAAATCATAGAATCACAGAATGGTTTGAGTTGAAAGGGAACTTCGAGATCATCCAGTTCCAATGCCCCCTGCCCTGGGCAGGGACACCTTCCATTAGACCAGGTTGCTCAGAGCCCCATCCAATCTGGCCTTGCAACACTGCCAGAGATGGGGCATCCACAACTTCTACAGGCAACCTGTTCCAGTGCCTCACCACCCTCACAGCAGAGATTTTTTTCCTACTACTCAGTTTAAACCTACTCTCTTCCAGTCTGAAGCTATTCCCCCTTGTCCTGTCACTACAGGCTCTTATAAAGAGCCTCTCTCCATCTTTTTGGTAGGCTCTTTTCAGGTACTGGAAGACCACATTCAGGTCAACCCCAAAGTCTTCTCTCTTCCAGGCTGAACAATTCTCTAAGCCTTTCCTCATAGGAGAGGTGCTCCATCCATCAAATCATCTTGCTGTCCTCCTCTGGACTTGCTCCAACAGATCCATGTCCTTCCTGTGCTGGGAACCCCAAGCTGGATGCAGCACTGCAGGTGGGGTCTCACCAGAGCAGAGCAGAGGGGCAGAATCCCCTCCCTCACCTGCTGCCCACGCTGCTTTGGATGCAGCCCAGGACACAACTGGCATTCTGGGCTGCAAAGGCAGATTGCTGGGTCATGTCCAGCCCCGCATCCACTACCAACCCCAAGTCCTTCTCAGCAGGGCTGCTCTGGATCTGTTCATCCCCCTCCATCTGGACTGATACAGGGGGGTGCCCCGGTCCAGGTGCAGCACCAACACTTGGTCTTGTTGAAGCTCATGAGATTCTCATGGGCCCACTTTTTGAGCTTGTCCAGATCTCTCTGGATGGCATTCCTCCTTCACAAAGTTTCAGCATGTTTTGTGCTCAGTGATGCACGGTGTGTACCAATGCTGAAAATTTAGCAAGAGATACCCAAGGCTGAATCACAGTTTATCCACCAAGTTCTTTGAAATGTACAAAGAGAAATCTGATTACATCACTAATGAGATCTTAACTTTTCCAAAACTGGGATCAAAGCTGAGTATGCACTGTTTCAACCATTCTGCAGTTACACCTTCATTACAAATGACCTATTAGAGAAAGTGAATCATTCCCTATGAATCCACTCCAGCGCATTCTTATCTCCCTCTGAAGCAACTGCTACTGGTCACAGAGCACTGCAGTGCACAGGCCTCACGTTCAAAACTTGTGTGCACTCAAGCTACACTGCTTTTCTCTCCACTTTGTCTTATCTGCTATACTTGTGTAGTTAATGGAAAATATTTCATTTGCATCTTAAAGTATTTAATTAATCATACACGCTACATTTTATGTTCCCAGAAAAAAAAAATCACATGTTTTCATATGGATAAATTGCATCTTCAACGAATGGAAATTAGTGTTTTAAAATATTAATTAAAACTTAAATTAAATTTCTTAAGCTTAATTTTTATGCATTACCAGCAGAGAAACAATGTCTCTAGAATTATAAACAACATCGTAACAAATTTACTCAGAGTTGATAGGAACATAAATCTTTCTTCTAATTAAGCATTTTTCACAAATAAAATATGGCTGAGGATGAAACAGTTACAGCTCCTTCACTTGTATTTTGCCAGATCAAGCCAAATGCAGGTCATTGTCACCTGATTAATGGCTTCTGCAAAATGACTTCTCATGTTTAAATCTCTGACATGAGAAGAGGCAATGGAAAAAGCTGAAAATCACTGGACACTGACATTCCCATTGAGATCGTTCTTAACAAAGTCATATGAAGAAACACCATGGAAACAGATCCATATTTTTCATTAACAGGGGAAAGACGAACAAAGCAACAATGGAGTCTTGACAGTCATCCCAACTTCTCAGAAGTCAATGTAGACATAACTAAGGTTGCTGAGACACAAGTTTGCATATGGCACACAGGAACTGCCTATATGAAGGAAGGAAAATGTGTTGTGCACATCCCACATATGTTGTGCACATACAATACATATCAAATTGTCAATTTTTCAAAGCTAAACTTTAGGAAAAAAATAAGTGAGAAAAGTGCCCAAAGTTACAATTTTAAATCCTTAATAGACATGCCTTCCAATTTTCAAAAACATTTTGCCCTCAGCAGCTCTCTATATCCCAAGATCATGAAAAAAAACCATAACGTAACAGGATGAGGGGGAAGGCTAAATGAGATTACCTTCTCTAAATGACAAAGCTATTTGCATTTAAGTGGCATGCAAGCAGTAATTACATTTTTCATTTGCATAATAATGAAACAATCCTTTTAAGAAAAGGTGTATCTCATAGAAGCTTCACAATTAACTTCTTATCTTAAAGTAAGCCTTGGTTTACTTACGGAAGCTTTGCTAGTGCCACTGTAACTTCTGGGGCAAACCCTTACTCATTCCTGTAAACCATGCCTTGTAACTGGTCACTGAGCTGAACAACCACATACACACACACATAACCTGTTAGCTGAGACTTCAGGCTTGTTCGATGCTGCTCCGAGTCATTACAGACTATACATGTTTATGTATTATTTGAAAAGAAATGGATTTCCCATCTTAGATGAATAAAGATAAATTTTGATACCAACATTCCAAACAATGTCTTTCTTCCCCCTCCAACTTTTTTTAATATATAAAAAGTCAGTATTTTGGCCCGTATTTTTCATGCACCGGTTAACTAGAAAATTACAGAACCTGAAGAGCTCAGATAAAATTCATCAAGGGGATTAAAACAAGGCATGCCTCCTCCTCCATAGCGTGGGATGCTACTGGAATGTGAATTAAAGACTCTCAAGCCTTTGAAAAATGAGGACCCCTGAATTTTTAATTTTGTTAACTAATCTTTAGAGAACTGGAAGTCACTGTGTTTCTGAGTGTTTGATAGGTAGCTGCTTCCATAAAGTACATTTTTAATTTTGTAAGAGCTGGCCTATTTCCCAGCACATTGATTTGTGGGACCACTACTTACAGCACCTAGAGCATAATTAAATATTAAGTCCCTCCTTGATGTATGCAAAATCTGTCTAAGAGGATTAGTAGACACACTGAGGGTGGCTTTCACACATTTTCTGGTAATTGAACACTGCAATACCATTAAAATTATCTTTATTCAATAGAAATCTACATTCATACTTCATAGTATCTGCTGTCCCTTTTTGTGCCAAGGGATGGTATAGGAAAAGAGGAATCTCCTAAAAGCATGTAAGAAATGCCAAGCAAGTAATGATACAACAATCTGGAAGCAAGATAATTAATACATTTTGGACATATTTGCAATTTAAAGTTCATTAAAAACCCCTGAAAACCAACAACCTTTAAACACATTCCTCTAAAATCTAAAATCAGCATTCAATCCACAGCCCTTTCCCTCCCCATTTATTTGAAATGTGATTTTTTTTTTAAACTATTTTGCTGGATGAGAAAGGATGACCAAATTAATAAAGGTGTAGTGATGCTAGAGAAAGTGATACCTACAGACAAGACAGGCAGACTGACATAGTTTGAAAGATGATATTCCTCCTGTCTACTTCTTCATGCAGGATTACCCAACAAGCTGATGAAACTTTTAAGCTGTGCTACAATACTCCCTTCTGTAAAACAGGGTTGCTTTAAAAGTTCTTTGCACCTGAAGCGTGAACTTGCACAAGAAAATCGTCTCAACCCTAACGCTCTGCTAAAGCTCATACACAAATCTCTTTCTTTGCTTTTAAGCAGCCATGTAAGCACAGATTTCTGAAGTGTTCTTGTTCCACTAACATACCATGAAGGACCAGGAAACGTAGTTTTCAATCTGCTATTTTATGATGATTTTTTCTGTGTTTATTAATTCACAAAATAAGCAAACTTAATACTCAAACAAGGCCATCACTTGCTTTTCTAGTATCAGCTTGTAGACTAGCATTTGACATCAGCTGACTACAAAAGGAAAAAAATACGAAATAAATAGTATACATCTAAGACCACTCATTTGTTTTCTTGGACATCTGTGAAGAACTCTGAATTTCAGTGACAGGTATCTAATGGACAAAGCAACACAACTCTTCTGTCTAAATAACACATTAGTTACCTAGCACAAAATATTCAAAGAAAACAAAGGGTTCTTATCAATCCCACCGAGCTTGAGCTGACATGAAAATGAGAATAATTTTTAATATATTCAAATAGGACTTTTGTAATTGCATTCTGTAGCAGAAATTGGGGTGCATAAACCATGATTTTTATGTATGTACATGTAAGCAGAGCTTTCACTATTATTAAGCATGAAAGCTATTTCTACACTTAGCTAAATAATAAATAGTATATACAGAGCAATTAGTATTACGGTGTTGTGTACATATTTTCATACAATTATCTCCAAAAGGTTTGAGCTTATCTAGAGCATTATTCAAGCTCTATTACGTGTCTTTCTGTACTACTTGCTTACTCATCAGCAAAAGCGTAAAGCCCTGCAGTGATCAGCAACACTGTGTTATGAGCAGATGAACTGTTGCTCAGTCAGTACAAACTTCTTCCCTCACAAAAAGAAAAGCAGGTTTTCCTGCTTGAAACTAGTTGATTTTAAAAATCCTTTCAGGAAACAGAAATTAACTGTTTATATGGAGAGGCCTTAACAGGCTGGAAGACTTGGCCAGCAAAATTTGCACAAGGTTTAACAGTTATGCTGCACCTGAAACAGCACAGGTGGGGACAGCACAGCTGTGGCTGTCTCAGCTCTGCTGAGGGGGCCTTGGGGGTTCTGGTGGGCAGTGAGCTACACATCAGCCAGCAGCATATGAAATGCATTCAGTTAAGTACTAAAATTTGGTTTTGTAACCAAATGGATGTGTGTTTCTTTTTGCAAAGTTATATACATTCTGACTTACAAGAATTATGGGAGAAAATAAGTTTGATAAATATTTTAGATAAAATCACAAGTGTAATGATTGTCACAAGGTTTCTGTCAAATACAGGTTATTTTTCTGTTTTCTACAAACATGGCTGAAAGCTATTATCTACCTGTAACTTTTTTCTTAAGACATACTTTAGTTCAGTGTTTTAGAATTGGAAATGATTTTGAATTAGAAAGCAGGTCACAGGCAACACAAACACTGACAAAGGATTGAATTGAAGCTGAAGAATCCAATCACAGACACCCAAATAGTAGTTGAGGAGTTAAATGCTGGTATTACTGTGAATACAAGAGAAAAAGTAATTTCCAAAGAAACCAAGAGCAAAGTACTTTCTTTTCAAGATTTTTGTTAGGATTGTTCCATTGAATAAATTTAGCACAGCAAGTCAAAACTGAGATACTGCTTTTGTTTTATATTAATATGAAGTGGGTTTGTGCATAGTTTTTTTTTGGAAACTATTAGAAATATTCTATTTTTGTTTTGTAAGGTCTTGGCATGGGGGGAGGCACTTAGAAAATGAAAAAAAATAACTCTGCTTCTGAACAATTCTACCTGCAGGAAGTGCTACTCATGTGATTTCAAAACTGCTACACATTCGTGAAATAATATTTAAAGGCCCAAGAAAAAAAGAGTCAGTGGCCAGTAATTATCATTCTAATTCTGAGTAAAATGTGACACCAAGTGGAAGATAAAAAGGGACGGTAAGATTGACAGAAAAGAAGGGTCAAGAAAGAAAGAAGGTACAAAAACTTCAATCCTTGACATGGAGGAAAATCATAAGTGGTCAATCAAGTTCAGTATTATGCACTCCTGATCCTAAATAAAAATCAGAAAAGTCCCTTACCTTTATGTAACTTTGTTTTTCAATGAATCAGAATGTATTAGAAACTTGATTTAAAAAGGAAAGTAGGATTAGTTTCCAGACAACAGGATGCACCACAACCACAGACTGCAGACCAGCATTTCATTATGTAATCCCTTCATGAAAACAGTCTAATGCTAAAATTTGCAGCAATCAGTATTAATACCTTTGTTTCAGGCCAGCAAGCTCTGAGAACTGCTTGTGTCCTGAAGTACACAAGTAGCTTGCTATCCTCATCACTGAGATGGAAGGCTTGCTCCAGAATTTGCAATACCCTGATGCGAGGCTTCACTGCTAAAGAGTCATCACCACAGAAAGGTCTCAACCACTCCAGAAGGTCATCTGCAGAAACTATTTTCTCCCTGTAATTAAACAATACTGTGTTAAACAGTCTCTGGTAATAATCCTAATGAAAATACTACATGAATTTTTAAAACTTAACAAGCACATTCAATATGTAAGAAATATATAACATCAGGAAATGCAAGATCTGACCTCTGTGAGGCTGCAGGGAAACTGGCCCTTGTAAACCAGGAGCCCCAAACTACGTGGTGTAAGAACTTTTTCTGAGCTTCAAACAATCACATGATACCATAGGAATCCATATGTATACTTACATATTCGCCCACAAACTACCCTGGTACCATACAATGGTGCTGGGTTTCAGCATCTGGAAATCCAAGTCTTTTCATGGTGCCTGGGCCTTACTGATGCCTGTACTACCACACCATCTGACTTTACAGAAAACCAGCCTGAATGCTTGCATTTTTAGTATGAAATTCTTATCTCTGAATGCTTATTCATACTGTCACCCTGCATTCTCTCTCTCTTTTTACAAGCCCCTTCCTTCCACTCTACACACATAAGTTATTTTCTCCCAGTTGCAGCTCTTGCCATATTTTTTTTTGTGTGTTCCATCTCTAGCCAGTTTGATCATACTAAGTTCTTAGCATGATAATGATTGCAAAATGCCCAAAATCCTTAGAAAGAAAAAAAGAGAGATGTTAAGACCCCTAAGCTTTCAGGTTGGACTTTGTTAATTACAGAAACTCCTAATTATATCATTTGATTCAGAAAGTGTATTATATCAAATACATTCTAACTGTGTGGAAGCATTCACAGTACACAGATCACCATGAACTGACCAACCAGTTCACAGCTGGAGACAGAATAATCTGTGATGGACCTCAGAGGCTATAAACTAAGAGGTACCAAATCAGTAAATGCTGTTTTAACTTTCAGTAATATTTTAAATTCAAGCTATCTTTTTTCTTAAAAAAAAAAAAAAAAAGAAGCCAAGCAAGTGGCTTCTGGTGGAGTGTGATTTGTAACTAATGTTCCCTTATTTGTCTTAACAAGACAGACGGGAAAGTAATATGAGACAGAAACCACCAATTTACCCTGTCTTGCAGCTCTGAAATAATCAATGTTGACATCTTAGGTTTTCATATTACAAGGATTTCAATTTTACTTAGGCTTTTTATTGTCTGAATGATGTTGTTACCTCAGAACTCCAGCTGAATTAGACATGCCTTTGCTGAACGGGTGGCATTCAAACTGTAAATTAAAAGTTTGGGAATTAAAAGGACCTGCTGGAATATTTCAAGAGTTTGCAGAGCTTGCACTTGATGCTTATAAATGTTTTCCTAAGGAAAATATTCCTGTTTTGTAAATTGAGTAGCTAAGTTTTAAGGTAATAAATAAGTATTTAAAGGAATGTAAGTGATCTCTTGCAATCGTAATTACTTTCACTCCAGCTTATTTTTCACCAGTTAAATGCTGGTGAAGTATACAAATAAAGGACTCCAGAAGGTGCATCTCAGAATAAAATAGTACTGACTCATCCATTATACATTAGAATACTGCAAATTATATTTACTGCGAAGTTTTACATCAATTCAGTCTACTTCAGTATCCAACATTCAACTAATTTAATGCCATTGCAGCAGCCTCAAAAAATAGCATTTTTTGTGTGTGTTTTTGTGTGGCAACCAGAGAGTATGGGATTTTATTATCATTATTATACATGAATTCTTTGTACATCTGGGGAAAAGGAGCTGATTTCTTTTGTTTCTTCTTTGTCTTTACTGGGAATGAAATGGAAAACGTCAGTGAGATATACAGGCCATTATGTGATCTGAAATAAGGACATTCCCAAAAGAGGAGAAAAAACGTGGTGAACCATCATATAGCATTTGGGAAATTGTTTCTGCACTATCCCTTACAAATACTGACAAACTTAGATATCTAAATTCAGATATCTGAAAGTCAATCATTATTATTTGCAATTTATAAACTAAACTGAAACAAAAGCAGTGACATATTCCTGGTAGATACACAGTCTGCAGAAGTCACAGCTGAAAAAACATTTTCTCAATTCACTATAATACACAGTTATCTAAATTTTAGGTTCAGTGCTTTCTTCCAAATTACAAGCCAAGGCTTCTGTCAGCACTCAGATTTTGAACATGAAAATGATAGCCTATTCCAGAATAAAGTCTTAGAAAATTAAGTGCAAATCCAATACATATATCCATGAAGAAAAATCATCCATATTCAGTATTGTATCTTCAAAGCTTTCATGAGAAGCATCTTTCAAGGTCTTACCCAAAGAATCCATACAGGAAGCTCTTACCCTTTTTCAACACTTGCATGCACTGCAGAAATTATACCTTCTAGGATTCCAAGTGGATCTTTCTCTGTTGGAGATGAGTCACCATTTCTGCTATTAAGAGAAGACAAAGTTACAATTAAAATGGTCCTTAATATTGTATCTCATTTTATGCACCTGTAGGATTTATATTAATTGTTCAGGTAATTGTAAGAATTTTCCATTTTCATTTTTTTAACTAGTACCTTTATTTTCATGTCAGGGTAATGCAAAAAGTAACAAGGAAAGAGTGGGAAAAAATACTAAAACACTTAAATGAAACTTGAAAGGAAAAGCATAGTTTAAGTTTAGTGCTTCTAACACAGATTAGGTCAGCAAAATATTCACATGTAATCTCACTACCTTAAAGATCAATAAGAACTAAAGAGACTTAAAGTTATACATAAGTGTCACAATCTTTTCCCTCTGAATCATCTTGAGGTATCTCTGTTGACTTAAATCAACCTGACTGTAAGCTGAGTCAGCAGTATCCTATCTGCTGATTCCACTGTGACCAAGCTGCACAGAACAGCAGCCACTGTGCACGTGTCAAATAGAAAAATGTCCATCACTCCCATCAGACATTTCAGTTAAAACACAGTTTTCTTCTGCAGGTCAAAAGGCTGTAAAAATTGCGTGAAAAAAGAAACAAACAAACAACCCAAACCCACTGTGGTAAGAAAACAAGCTTTGCTCATAACTCAATGAAAATGACATTTTCAGCTAAGGTTTGCCATAAAACAGACTCTGTGCTGAGAGAGGGAGAGATTTTGCCCTGGTACTCCAGCAAAACGCACAGTGTCTCCTCACGGAAACCACTGCAGTGGCAATGATGCCTGGATGAACAGGAAAAACAACAGCTTTGCCTTAGTTTGTCAAGGCTGCATTAACAGAGGAAAAAAGGCAAATAGTTCCCAAGTTATTTCACTACAGATGATTCAAAAAAACGAGGAAAAAAAGTGTATTTTCTCTATAGTTCATCACCAAGTGCTTCTGCTACTAAAAATGTCAGTCTCTTCCTAGATCTGCTCTTACCAATAACAAACACATGCCCAGACTACTTGGATTGTTCTATCTGAAGCCAAAATAATACACAGCTGACAAAAATGTGCAAAAATAACCGTGATATTCCAAAATTTTTTTTTGGTCAGGAGTTAAGAGAATATTTACAATTTTGTCATTCATTACATCAGTAAGATAAATATATTTCCTAAACAATGATTATATCATATGGCATAGAGACCTAGATCTTTATAAACTTTAATGTCTTCCTGCATTCAGAATTTTCATCTTCCCTATTTTTATCTTAATAAGTGGCCAGCACTCCAGTGAACAACACTAGATTTAAAATCAATATGACTCTATTCAGAACAGATGCAAGATGATTCATCGCACGATGAAAACTTAGCATACTCATTTGATACTGCTATATTGCACTCCTAAGTTTGAGACAGGAGTAGAAGACTCGTTAACACTGGTCTTTTTCTCAAAAGATACTGTACATATGACTGACAGAAATGTTATTCTTAGTACCAATACTACCAGATTGCAACTAAGTAACTTTTTTAAGAGTGAAGCTTAAGTCTAGATATAATCCTAAACATCTTCAAAATATTTGGAAACAATAAAATTATAATTTATAGTACAGAATAGTATAGAAATATTCAGGGTTTTAAACTACCAGAGACAGATATGTCTCCAAAAGATAAAATCCTTTTTCACCAAAACACACAAAAAATTCATTCTCAGAAAAAAAAAAAAAAGTGTATTTTCACAGAAAAGGAGACATAACAGAATTGAATGCACTGTTTAGGAAAAAGAAAAAAAAAAACATCTTTAGGGCAGACATGTGGAAATGGTAAAAAGCAGAGCAGTATTCAAATGATCATTTTATGCAATTGGCTACATACATTTGGAGATGGTTTCAAACCCCTTTAACAATGTAAAAAGCTAAGAAAATTTATTATAGGTCCCTAGAGTGAAGACAGAGATAAGGCACTTCATTAATGCTCTTTCTGTAAGCCATTTTGTTTGTGATTTGTTTACAGGCCAGATTTAAAATTTCCATTTTTTGGTGCCCCTTTCTTCACTTAAGTTTGTAATGAAAACACATTTACAAAGGGCATTAACATGGCATATCAAAAGGAAACTAGAATACTTATAAAACTTACACACTAAGAAGAGAATGAGTTTTGAAACAGAAACAAACAGGACATTTGCAGCCCTTCAACACTTAAAGGGGGATTATAAGAAAAATAGTGACAGACAAGAGTCAGTTCAAACTACACATAAGGAAGGAATTTTTTACAGTGAAGCTGGTGAGACACTAGCACAGGTTGTCCAGAGAGCTGGTGGATGCCCCTTTCGCGGAAACATTCAAGGCTGGATTGGATGGGCTCTGAGTGACCTGATCTAGGCGAAGATGCCCCTGCTCATTGTAGGGGGTGTTGCACAAGATAACCTTTAAAGGTCCCTTCCAACCCGAACTATTATATGATTGTGCAGTGTACAGAAATTGAGTTCTTACTGCTCTACTTACACTTACTTATCTTTAGTGTACATGAACAACTACCATAGCAAAGGAGACTGACCAGCAAACCTTATATTTTGGGTATCCTCAACTTAGAGATCAGTTCTGGTCTGAACTAGCCCTTTCTCTTCAAAAAACCTTCATCTCTCTAATCAGAAATGAAAGTTGTTAGCTCCTGTTACCAGGCTCTGAGCTCCTCAAAAAACCCCCAAAACACAACAACCCCCACCCCAAACAAACAAAAATCCCCAAACCCAAACAAATGCAAAAAACCCAAACAAACAAACCCAAACCAAAGCAAAACTGGTCAAAAGAAATACATCTGCAGTTCTGCCTATTAACATCTAACAGTTAATAGGCATTTCTGAAAACAAAAAAAATCACTGTTTCTGACAATACATCTGTGAAGACAATTTTCAAGAACAACAGATGTATGAACATTTACAGGAAGCCTCAAGTTTGTCAGACACAGACAGGTGTCTTACTAAACAGAAGGAAAGGAGAAAAAAGATTAATCTAAGCAGTAAGATACAGTTACCTAGAATAAGGAAGTATTTTAAAACTAAAATTTTAAAAATCTGCCTAATGGTTAAAGAAACTAAATAGAGATGACAGCTCATGAGACAAATAATCCTGTCAAGTTTCCACAGATTGTTGCCTTGTTCTTTTCTTAATAATTAATTATTAAAAATAAGCAGCTACTAACAGAAACAAATATAATTAATGAAAGATTAGTCTTCCACACAGATTATATGCTATTTTATGCACATTTTAAACAACAGAACAGGATTCAGTGCTCACTTCAAAATTCCTAGGTATGAGCTTGGTGTAATTACACTGATAAAGGCATATTTTGATTTCAGTTCAGCATCAGAGAAAGTGATGCATATTTAATCACATTCCTCAAACAGAATAAAGTACAAAGAATGCCTGAAAGGAGAATAAATTAATTTCATCTAAATTTTTTAACCTAATTACTGTATTCATTGAAAAATACTCCAGCTTTATTTTCCTCTTTGTGATTGTGCTTTGTCATATTTAAATATGAGGAAAACAAGGAAATAACATACTGATGGTGTGATCACTCAAAGCTGGGGAAAAAAGTCTTAATGGCAAACCATAATTTCCATCTAAAATACCACAGAATCATTCTATACAAGTTACAAAATGACTCTGTGTGACCCCTGCTCAAATGAGATGATGTAATAAAAAATCTGTTTGGTTTTTTTTTCCCCCTGTTAAGTTAGCTACTCTAGCAAAGCTGGGTTTACCTTCTTCAGAAAACACTGGGCATTCCAAACCAAAGCAAAACTTCCACAAGGAACTCAAAATTCCACCAAACCTTTCCTGCTCACTGCCTGGTGAATACTTCCAAAATTTCATGCAACACTACATCCCTGTGGACACCTAAGAGAACAATGCTAGGAGCAGCAGATGAAGGAGACCTTAAAGTCTTCAACAGATAAACTGTCTTTCCTGAGTGACCAACCACGGACATGCCTACAGTCATGGACCATGGAATGTTTCCTATCCATCACGTGAGTGATTTCAGGCAAGGAATTAAATTGAGTCTTAGGTATGACTAATCAGACGACCATAGTTGCTGAAATATTTTGTTTTGTTTTCCACAAGTTCATGGTTTCTATTGAAGAGGCAACTGATTTTTATTTATAGTAGTTGTTTCTACAGGCAAACAAGGAAGTGCTCAATACATAAGTTATATAAAGTCTGCAAATACACTGCTGGAGAGCTTTTACACATACCAATGCAAGAGTTTCTATTTTGAATTTTGTGTGCCAGAACTAGAGAGTTAAGGGAGACAAAAGTAGTTAAAAGAACTGGAGGACAATGCCGCTCTTAAAATTACAATTTATAAAATTCTTGAATTTCTCTTAAAATTCTTAAAATTATAATTTTAAATCTACCAATGCAAATCTACCAATTACAAAATCCTGATAATTAGGCAAATAACTATGTTATATTTAACAAGAACTCTGCTTCTAAGAAGGTATCAAAGTTTTTAAGCCTGTCATATCATACACTGCTGAAAAATGAAGCCAAAAAGTAACTTAAGCTTTCATAAAGACATTACCTTCTAGAAGTTCTTCCGCAAGAACGACTATATATGCTAATAACAAAAGGTATTTTGAAGGGTGGTTGTAGTCAATGCAACTGAATGAAAGGATATGTATTTTCAGTCACAGAAGTGCTGGACTGATGCTTAATTTTCAGGCAAATCACTGACACTGCCATTAATTTTTCACATCCATACAGGTCCCTTTCACTTGTGTTTGCAATACCTTAATTACATTGCTTGCCACCACGGCTATAAAAAAATCCAAGTTGTGTTACAGCCTTACAACTGCTACTCTGAAGGTTAATTGTCAAAGAAGGAATTTTCCAACACAATCTCTTTCAAAACTACTGTATAAAATAACCACACTGTGTAGCATATTAAAGTTCCAGTAAATACACCTAAAAGGTCTTCCCTTGAAATGTTGCGTTTATTAAGTAAAAGGTACACTGGCAAGACTACTTCTTTAATTGCAGAAATGCAAGTATTGAACAAAATGTTTTCATTTGTGTTGTATCTTGGAAGCGAACATCTGAGCATAGGATAGAGATTGATCCAATTTTATTCACAAGCAACAACATGAATACCAGCAGGCTTAAGAGATGCAAACAACAACCTTTCTTTTAATTCCTCCCTGTATTTAGATTGTATTTAGTGCTTTATAATATTACCCCTTTCTGAATTTTATCATAGGGAGGATATTATCTCATATATTTTCTATTTTATTTTATGACAGATTTTCACTTCATGCTCTTTATCATTGTAGTAGACAAACTTTCCATAGTTCAGAGTGATATGAAATTATCTTTCCTTTCTTCTCCCAGAAAAGCAGTGGAGTGGGAGTGGAATATTTCTACTGACCACATCAGGTCACATCACACACGAAATCATTTTAATTGAAACTTCCAATTCATTTTCCCATCTCTGCCACTACAGTTTTCTCTACAAGACATAAGAGCTACTGGAGATGGTCACTGTCCCAGAACTTTAAATCAACTTGCAGCCATTCCATTCCATTGCAATGCATATAAAGAACAAGTAATTCAGTTCACAAGAAAGTGTTGATAAGAAGCAGAGTAGAAAGGAGAATTTTGATAGGTTTCTCATACTCTGCATGTTAATGAGACTCATTATAGTCAAAATAACTGGACTTTGTGAGCTTTGTATCCAGATACATCACACTGCTAGTCAGGAACAGCAGGACAGCTATTATCTAAAGCCAAATTATTCTTCTTCAAATGGACGAACCCAGACAAGAAAGACAGTATTACTTATGTTGCTGTGCAAAGGCTCTAGCATCATTGAGGATGCTGTGAACACTCTTAAACTGAGTGACAGGAGAAATCAATTTTCTGCCAGAGGACTACAAACAATTTCACAGGGTGCTTTCTTTTCATTTGTGGCACTTCAATCTGCTGTAATATATACATACATGCTGAAGAAAAAGTGGAGCCACAGAAAATTTTCCATGCTAGACTTGTTTTCCAATTCCTAGTATGCACATTCAGATCATCCTGCTCATATAATTTTTCCTGCATGCAGAACAACGGATAAATTCTCAAAGTTTTATCTCTCTACACTGGTCTTAGAAATGCTAAGCAGTGTTTAGCAGACATCTAACAGCAGAATACTTTTTCATACTTGTTGCATGTATCTCTGTGAAACAGAAATACTTCAGAAGAGAGTGCTGTATGAATAGTTAAATGAGAAATATCTGTTCAATTTATAATGGATGATATAAAATTATCCTCCCCTGCTTCCCCCCACCTCCTTAAAAATATGAGGGGGAATAAAATATTTCTAATGAACCAAACCAACTAGCACAAGAAAAACCCAGTTCCCAGAGATGGCTCAGCAAGTTATTCCAAAGATGGAAATTGTACAACATCTGGTAGGACACACTGCTGTCGCAGAAGCCATTACTAGGCCTCTGCTCCCCAAATGCCTGCATGAGGTACCATTTCCAATAAACATGCCTTTTAACTCTATTTAAGAAGGCAGAATTATGTGCTGTTGTGAGTTTTTGTGAAATTTACAAGGGCACACACATATAATGGAACAATACTGTAAAGCCAATGCTTTTAACTAAAAAGCACCGGTGAACAGGATAAGGATAAGTTATGTCTTAAACAGGATAAGTTCTGTCTTACTTTGTTCAAATTACTCAGGCTTCCCAAACGCAGAAAAATATGACTAAATATTAAATTATAGGTAAACAGAAGCATAACCAAAGAACCCTCCTTTTACCGCCTAATTTTCTGCAAAATCCAGACATTAAAAGCAAACAAGTACTCACTACAGATAAACAAAACCAACCAACCAAGCAAAAACCACAACAAACCAACACACCAAGCCAACCAACCAAAAAAAAAAACCCTTCCAAAAACCAAGAAGAAAGATTTTGGAGTTTAATTAAGGAAGTCTGCTTACCTTAATATACATACAATTTTTTTAATAGCACATTGGACAACATCCTGGGGATTAAAGCCTAGATCTCCAACAGCCACTTGTAACAACTGCTGCACCATGTCCAGGGGCTGACCATCTATACACATGGCTACTGCTTGCTCATGGATTTTTTCTTTCTCTGACCTTGACAGATCATATAAATAGCCATACTTTTGTAGTGTATCCTGTGAAAAGATAATTTTTGGAACACTAATCAGTGTACTCCTTATTTACAGGGCTGTATCAGTCTTCCTTTCTGCTAGGAATTAACATATACTAAGAAAAAGAAAAGATTGATGGAACTGAATTTTCACAACTGAGGTCAACAAAAGCAAAGGTAGAAAATATTAATAAAATATGACAAAAGATTGATGTCTATCACTGCTAGTCATGGTAACACTCAAAGTAAGCACTTGATCAGTAATCATTACCTGTTCACTGCTTTTCAAATAAGTGATAAAACTGTGAGTGAGTGTTTCCAGATGAGCAAGAGATTGTTGCAAGTGATTCACAGTTTCTTCATAAGCAGCAGATGGGTTTTCAGCATCTTTCATGTCATTATCTGAAGTTTTTTTTCTTGATTTCTCAGAAAGATGTTTGACTGCCTTAATAGCCTTCTTAGTCACTTCTATCCTGGCTTCAACTGGCAGCTGAAAAAGATTGCTCAATTATTTATTCATTCATTACCTGTACATTACTATTTGTATTATAGCAGGGCAAAGAGGTCAGGTGGCTCCATTGCTCCACAACACAGCATAAAACTAAATGAAGTATTTAATGGGAAACAACTTCATTTCTAATTCATCATTTATTTAAGTGATCAGCATTCCATTACTTTCTTCTGCTGTCCTTCTTTTTACTGATCTTTTTACTTATTCTTGTTCATTTTAAACCATATGACACTTCTTTTCCTAATAATATTATTTTGGTAGACTACCACCTTATAATCCTTGATTTTTAATTCTTCATTAAGAGATGTCTGAGAATCACTATACAAGATTGACTGATAACTCACTTAAGTTTCGTCAGGTTTAGACCACTGTTTAAAATACATCTCAAAGACCATAACCATAAGCAAAAAAAAAAGCAGGAGGATCTAGAATTTTTAAATCAACCTATTTAAAGCTCAGGTTATACAAAATAGTAACAATATAGTATTTTTAAAGATCTGTACAACTAGACGTATCTAGGCATGAAACTGAAACAAAGTCTGACTTTCTTGTTTCCGGAAAGACGCAGCTCCAGCTGTAAATCCAAAACAAAGTCTGAAGTATGATTTCAGACATTCATGTACAATTTGTTCATTCATAACTTCAAGTACAGTTTTCAGGATGCCTGCAATATACTTTCTAATGGGTGGGAGTGTCCTCTGCCTGAACTCTAAACCCAAAGCATTAGGTACTTTTAAGATCAGGTGTTTTAGTTACTGGCATACTGAAAAATGACATAAACAATTTTAATTTTTAAGTTGAAATACACAAGAAACAGGAAAAAAAAGCTTGAATCTGTATGACACAGTGAATAGGAAATAAGATGAATTATCATAAAAGAGAGCAATTAAACTGCTATAGCATTGTTCATACAAAGTCCAAGAGATGTTTGCATCACGAATTAAACTAGCTACTTATAAAGCCATAAAAAACTTGATGAGGATTATTTAGTGGAAAGTTTTACAGTTTGCATACTTTCCCCCTCTTCCAGAGATAAAAAATCACAAGTGAAAAATGTAGAATTTACTCCTGTTTTTTTTCTGCTGTTACTGTGAACCACACTAATGGTCTACTGGACATTTTTAATGATGAAAGCAAAATGAGTGGATATTCTTCTTAGAGCTAAGAAAATTTGCCAGTTTTAACACAATACAAAGGGAATTTTAACACACAGTTTCAAATGCAACACAGTTCCATTCCCACTCTAAGTAACCGAGTATGTTACTGTGAACAAGGTTTCAATATCAGGTTTTACTCTAATCAAGGACAAGTTCATAGTCTCCACATCACATTAAAATCTAACAACCACAGCTGGATTTAT
This sequence comes from Aleadryas rufinucha, assembly GCA_013397815.1. Classification (NCBI taxonomy): domain Eukaryota; kingdom Metazoa; phylum Chordata; class Aves; order Passeriformes; genus Aleadryas; species Aleadryas rufinucha. The sequence goes on along the minus strand of VZTH01013100.1, from coordinate 45,266 downwards.
ATATCTATTTTGTAAACATGATAAAAGAAGAAAATAGCTACATATTTCATTTTTCCTCTTCTAGTGTACATTCTAATGTTCAAAATGCAGTTAAGAGAGATACGAAAGGCAAACAATTTAAGTATTCCATCTAACTTGTATCCTAGAGAATGGTGTCAATATACTGCCAGTTTAGAAGTCATGATGCCATAAGCACATGCAGAATAAAGTATTCAGAAAACAAAAAAAAACAAGAAAGAAGAAAGAAAATACATGTTTCTCCCAAGCCTATTTTAATTTTGCATTCACATTTGCAGAGTGCCAAAATGCAGCACTATGAACATATCATTTCTCTGGTTATTTTATTCCAAACCATGAATAGCTCTCCTCCGTACTTCTAGTCAGCTTCAGCAATGAGATATGGTAACAGAGCCAGTGATAAAAATGTAGCTTAGGGGCTAGTTCGAGCTTTGTTTGCATGTGAAGTGAAGTTTTATACTTAAAAAGCTTTTGCAGTTTAAAAAGTTTTTTAAATCTATAGGCTATAATGTATAATAAAAAAATCCTAAAAATCTCTTTTCACACCAAAGAACATCACATACTATTTCACCTCAACAGATTTTACTCCTCAGGGTAAAAACTCGTAAACCCATTCTCCTCAGAGTATATAAGTATTTCTTAATAAAGTATACTACGAGTAACATTTACTTGACGTGAAGATGTTGACCCTGCTACTCTTATTGCCAGTGATTAACATGCAAGTGTGAGATTATGGAAACAGATTCACTCCTTTTAATGCCACAGGAACCTGGGATCCCAGCAACACTGAAACAGAAAGGTTGGAATGGATCTCCAAAAGGCATCTGCTTAAACAGAGCCACCTAGAGCCAGTGGCCAAGGACTACATTCAGGTGGCTCTTGAATATCTCCTATGTGGGAGGACTCAACAACCCCTCGGTGCAATTTGTGCCAGTGTTCAGTCACCCTCATAATGAAAAATGGGTTTTGATGTTCAGATGAAACAGTTGGGTCCAGTTCCCTTATCTGCTACCAAATTACATAATCATAGAATGGCCTGGGTTGGAAGGGACCTTAGAGATCATCCAGTTCCAAACCCCTTGCCTTGGACAGGGCCAACTTCCACTAGACCAGGTTGTTAAAAGCTCCATAAACCTGACTTTGAACACTTCCAAGGAGGGGGCATCCACAACTTCTCCGGGCAACTATTTTTCTTAATGTCTTATCTAAACCTACTCTCCTCCAGATTGAAGCCATTCCCCTTGTCCTGTCAGTACATGCTCTTGTTCCTCTCCATCTTTCTTGTGGGTTCCCTTCAGATACTGAAAGGCCACAATTAGGTCATCCCAAAGCTTTCTCTTTTCCAGACTGAACAATCCCAGTTCTCTCAGTCTTTCTTCATAGGAGAGGTGCTCCATCCCTCTAATCTTATTCAACTCTTTCTTCATTACCACTGACCATGACATTAGATGGCACAGAACGTGCCTTTGGCCAGCTCAGGTCAGCTGTCCTGCCTGTGTCCCTTGACCACTTTTTGCCTACCTGCAGCCTACTCAGGGCTGAGGTGTCGAGATAAAAATTAAGCCTTGACATGGTACAAGCAGTGCACAGCAAGTCGAAATTCTGGTGTGGTATCAACACTGTTTGAGTCACGAATCCAAAGCACAGCCCCACTGAGGCTGCTATGATGAAAGTTAACTTCATTCCTACATTTCCCTGTAAAATTAATCTGGAAAAAGTTTTAATGTATGTAAGGAATCAGTTAAAGAAAATATGTTATTAGAGAAGTTTCCTATTACACACTCTTGAAGTAAATTTAATTAAAATAACTATATAAATGAAAAGCACAAGAAAGTACCTTGTATTGATACTAGAAAAAGAAGTACTGTCAATATCCACAAACAAAAAATGGTCAGGCAAAGAAAACTGACTGAACTGGAGCACAGTGATAAAAAGTGATAAAATGAAGCTAAGTAATTCAAAAAGTAACATTTGAATGCAGTCACGCTATGTAAGAACATTTCTTGTACACCTTCGGGCAATGTCATGCTCTGTCTTCTTCCTTAGTGTTTTATACAACATTAAGTCAATCAGCCAGACAAAAGACAGTGAACACATTCTGGGCTTTTTTTTTTTTAACTGGGCTTTTTATACAGTTATTTTAAACAGCATTTAGTGTCTTTTAAAGTCAAGAAAACCATGCAGGTTAATAGCCAGTTGTAACAGGTTCCCATCCACACCTGTTCGGTATGTGGTCAAAATGTGGACATGGTATTCCTGCTTGAGGAAGCAAAAAAGCAAAGAAAATGGTCAAAAGAGTATTACTGACTCAGAGAAAATAAGTCAGCCTTTCAACTAAAATCACTAAGTTGCAAGAAAATTTCTTTTAAATCAGAATTTGGAAAAGAAGTTATAAAAGATGGAATGTTAAACAAAGAATGTCATCAGCTGTAGTCTGAAAGAATGTGGCTGAGTCTATGGAAGGCTGTGAGAAAGTACCCATATAAGGAAAATTTCAGCTTCTCTTTCTCTACAGAAGACCTGACTGATGATACCACTGCTTTTTATTCTGCTTTTCCTATCTGAAGCTGTAGCCTTTTCTTCCTAATCAACATATTGTGCCAATCTACACTTGTAGTGTGTGTTCAATAATGAAAACACAGTGATTAAAAAAGATTGTTTTCTGTTGTGTTTTTGTTGTGCTAGGCTTTTTTGCCAGAGTACTGCTGATCCAAAAACCATCAGGGCAATGACCTATGAGCTCTAAAACAGATGGTTCTTTGAAGACATAACCAACTCTCTGGCACAATGAACAAAATGCTGCAACGAAGGAATAATAAAAAAATAAAATCTACAAGTTATCTAAAATGCTTAACAAAGATCACAGAAACAGGAACAAATGGGAAATCATCACAATAAAAAGTTGATATGACCATTGCTATAATTAAGAATCTATGACATCGGTATGGTTTAAAAGCAAACAGAGCTGCTGGGAAAAAAGATGACAGATTCAAAATGCATGCAAAAATATATGCAGTCATTCCAATGAATATTTGGAATATCTCCCATACAGGAAGAAATCTGCTCTGTACATGCAAATAGCCTATTCTTAACATTACCGAGATAAAAAGATTTATTATTTAGTCAGAAAGACTTAAAGTTATACAGAGTTAAAAGCATTTCTGAGTAGAAGTGCCACAAGCAGAAACCTTCTCAACTGCTTGCAGCAGCGAACTTCTGTGGTCAAAGGATCAATACTTCAGTCCTTCAATGTGTGAGGAAGGTACTGACAAAGACTTAAGGTCTTTGCCTCTTACATTTACCACAAACACAAAAAAAATACTGCATCTTTACCTTCTTCAACTGCATTAGCCATGTTACTTTGAGTCTGTGATTTATTGAAGTCCCACTACGATGCATCACTCAGTTCCCACCACACAATGACACCCTTCTATGAACGCTTAAGGCCTGGGAACTGAATCTCATCTTGCAGGTGGTAACTCATTTCTACTGATTGCAAGAAACATGGGACAAAAGAATCTCTGGCCTCTTACAGCTAGAAGTACCTAAAACTGCATCATATCCTGAACCACAGTCGGTGTAACAATGGTAGTCGCCTTTTTATAAATGCAAACTCCTCATCCATTTCTCCAGTTTAGACATTTTCTCAATCCCTATACCCAGTCAAGCACTGCTCATTCATCCACCTTCTCATTCAGTCACTGAAGGCCCAATTCATGAGAAAGCTAAAACGAAGAGGATGTGGAAGGAAACAGGTGAATAAGAGGGCCCCTGTCAAAGCCCATCACATTCCTGTCTTTCTCAGGAAGAACAAGAAGTTGCAGAAGCCAGCATTAAACCTGTGTTTGCATTCCCTTTTGCATAATTACACATTTGGCTCCCAGGTTCTCTGCCATATTCAAGTGACACACACGTAGAAGCTGGCCCATCACTGCCTCTCCTTACTTCTACTGACATACTGGAACAGCGGGAGATATGCTGATGTCTGTTTTTTAAGTTCCCACAGGGTGACAACAGCAATGGTACCTCTGAAGCTGAACTCATGTAGCCTACTCTGCTATGGAGCCAACCTCCCATTACCCCTTAGCACTTGAGACTTTTCTCAACTGTTTTTTACCAAAAGGGGTTTTTCGATGGAGATACTGTTCCACAAGAAGAGCAGTGGAGTGCATCTCATCATCTCCCTGGACTACTCTCCCTCTCCTTTCCCACCTTCCCCTTCTGACATTTTGAAGGAGTGGAAGAGAGCTGAAAGGGTATGCAACATTTTTTTGGGGGAGTTTTTTTGCCAATTCATCTCTCAGAAGTGCTAAAAAACCCACTTCACTATCTCACTGTAAGCTTCCTCTCAAATTTCCTATGTGGGAAAGCTCAGTTGCCTCAGTGACGGCACAAATTATTTTTTGATAATGACTATGGGTTTTTTGCATTCTGACTAAGAATCAGCACTTCCATGAAATACCTAAATGTGCATCTGTTATGGGAATAGGAAATGGATATAGTAACGTATTTGGCCATAGAACTGGGCTGGGAGGAAAGTGCTGAATTAGAGATTAAAAGAGTGAACACATGACCAGGGCAGCCTCAAAACATGTAAGATTTAAGTAACAGGTGCAAGCCAAAAGGCAGCTTTTATGTATGAAGCATTTTTCAGATGAAAGGTAGAGGAAAGAGACCTCAGAGGTAAGTTTCCAGGGTCTACAACGATAATTTCTCGTTGTACAATTCTACTTGAAAACTGAATGGGATCCTGAGGCAAAATTAGTTGCAAGCTGGTTAAACAGCTGTTTCAATCCCAAATCCAGGGCATGGCACATTAGATGATTTGACCAACTGTTTCAAGCACTTCTTGAGCATCTTTCACGGCCAAAAAGCTAACAGGTCTCTACTGCAAAATTCTGCCTGAACACAGACCCCAGTCATCTTGCTATTAGTATTTCTTCCATGCTATTCCTACTCTCTACTATCAAAAGAGTAGAGAAAATCTATTAGAATCCTGAACAGAAACAAAAAAAGGAAAATAATCAATGTGTTTCAAAACAGACAAAGAGTGGAGGATATCCACTCTCTCCCTTGCACCATTCGTCTGCAATAAATAATAACCTTGAAATGACCAAGACTGTCACCGTACACTAGGCCAACAGAGTTTCAGATGTCAGCATACACTGGGCACACACAGTTTAAAGTATCAAAATGCGGCACCATTTGCAGTAATCACGCATGGGCAGAGCTACAACAGCTCACCGACCTTATGGCAAGAGCTACTACGGCTCACTGTCCCTCACAGAGGCCCGGTCGCCCGTAAGGCAGTCCAGTCCCGGACTTGCACGCGTAGGCTACTCACGGCTCACCCGGGCACACCCCGCCCAGGGATTACGCGCCGGCCGGCTTTTCCACTTCCCCCAAGTGGGTTGCAGTCCGTGAGGCTTCTACTGCCGGAGGCTTCCAAGAGCTTCTAAGGCTCAAAGCCAATTGTCGCCGCGATACATACAAACACAGGGCACCAGATGTCAGAGTCCAAAAAGTCCAGCATAGAGCAGGGCAGCAGGCAGAGGCAGGCATCAGCTCAGCATCTCTGACCCTGTGATCCTGCAGCACAGCCTTTTATATCCGTATCGCAGGCCACTCACATGCTTCTTATTACAGGAATCAGCATCCCTGCGTTCAATGCTGGCCTTCCCCCTTCCCAGGGATACAGCTGTAAGCTATCAAGGCCAGGGCTGCCTGCAGCCTACTCCTGCAACCCCACACAAGACACATTAACAGCAAGAGTTTCAAGTAGTCACTAGCAGTGACCATATGTAAAGTCAGTATTTCCTTCTCATTAGACAAGTCATGTCCTTGCTACCTCAGTGCAGGATCAAGTCTGGCAATTAGAATCTCAGGATGAGTCTCAATCTTTGCTTATAAGCATGAAAAAGTAACATTATGAGATAAAAGGGATCAAAACACCTAAGCCGAGACAGTAGTTCTGATAAAAAGGCTTCAGAGACAGCTGATGGAACTAGAGATAAAACATTTTGTTCTATCTACCATGATAGTCAGATCACAGCATAAATTTTGTGCTGACAAAGCTTCTTATTTTCTCAGCTAGCCATTTTTTCCACCAAATTCTGTTACAGATACAAGTTAGATGGGTTCTAATAAACCTATATTAATATTGTAGGAACATTAAAACAGTATTTAAAGAGGGAAAAAACTGAAATTAACCTCATTAAACATGGTGAATAAACACCTCAGAAAAACTGTCAGAAACCAAAATAAAGAAGATACACACAAAAACCCCTGAAGAACACTTTATCTATCACCTTTTCATTTCAGATAAAGTTAGTGAAGACATCTCTACATCTTTTAATAAGGTAATATCTAAGAAATCTCATTTCTCTTTTGTGCATCACAGTAAAGATACGTAAGAAAGAATGGGCAAAACTTTATGCTAGAAATGTCCTTGCAAGTAGGTTTCACTGAGCAAGAAGAAACTCCAGATCTGGTAATGTATGTTATACACATAAAAGTACGTTCTCTCAAAATCACGCTTTCAGCCAGATGGAGATTACGACAGTTTATAATTTGTATTATTACCGTGCTTAGAAACCACATGCATCGGGCCAGAATACTTTCTGTGGAAAATCTTATTCTGAATGCAAAAAGCCTGGTACTAAGCACAAGCCTGTGGCACAATGAATTTTAGGATGAGCACAAGTAAATAAATACAACCACCCCAGTATCTGGTGGAGGGACAACACAACAAGGCACGGGAAATCCAGGAAGTTCCTGGAATGCATTGATGACAACATCCTTCTCCAAGTGATACAGGAACCAACAAGAGAGGTGCTATGCTGGAACTTGTTTTCACCAACAAGGAAGGGCTGGGGGGGAATGTGAAGCTCAAGAGCAGCCTGAGCTGCAGTGGCCATCAAGATCCTTAGTGCAGTGAGGAGGGTACAGAGCAAGTTCACTACTCTGGACTTCAGGAGAGCAGACTCTGGCCTCTTCAGGGATTTGTCTGGTAGAGTACCACGGGATAAAGCAAAGAAGGACCCAAGAATGCTGGCTGATATTGAAGGATTGCCTCCTCCAAGCTCAGGAATAATGTATACCAACAGAAAAGACATTGGGCAAAAATGCTAAGAGGCCTGCATGGATGCACAAGAAGCTCCTGGAAAGATTCAAAACACCAGAAAGAAAGCCTACAGAGGGTGGAAGCAAGGACAGGTACCCTGTGAGGCAGACAGAGGAACTGTCCCAGTATCCAGGCATCAGGTTAGGAAAGCTCAAGCACTGCTAGAACTAAATCTTACCAGGGACACCAAAGGCTACAAAAAAAGCGCTTCTATAGGTATATTGATGATTAAAAAAAGATTCACTAACTACAGTCATATCATGCCTGACAAATCTGGCAGCCTTCTGTGACAGGGTTGCAGAATTGGTGGATGAAGAAAGAGCAACTGGCGTCATCTTCCTGGATTGGTGCAAAGCATTTGACAATGTTCCACATGACATACAAACTGGAGAGATGGATATGACAGATGGACCACTTGGTGGATAACGAATTGGCTGGCTTGGCTGCATGCAGGGAGTTGCATTAAGGGCTCCCTGTCCAAATGGAGAGCTAACAAGTGGCTTTCTTCAGGGGTCTGTATTGGGACTGGCACTGTTTAATATCTACGTCAAAGACAGGGACAGTGGGGCTGACTGAGCCCAGAGAAGACCACAAAGATGCTCAGAGGGCTGGAGCATCTCCCCTATGAAGACAGGCTGAGAGAGCTGGGACTGTTCAGTAAGGAAAGGAGAAGGCTCTGGGAAGACCTTGGAGCAGCCCTCAAGCACCTAAAGGAGCCCTGCACAAGAGCTTTCCGAAGGGCGTGTAGTGATGGGCCAAGGAGGGTGGCTTTAAATGAAAGAGGGCAGGTTTATATATATTATAAAGTATTACATAGATTAGATTATAGGTATATGTAGATTATATATATATATATATACCCTAGATTATAGGTGTATATATAGATTAGATATATGGAAGAAATGCAGAAACCCCCCATGGCAAGGAGGTTGGAACTACATAGTCTTTAAGGTCTCTTCCAACCCAAACCACTCTATGACTCTATGAAATACACAATATCTCATTCTCTGTTGAATGACAACACAGGGACTTTGGGGTTCCATCAAAACTCTCATACCACAGAGCTAACTCCCCTAACTGAATAAAAAACCCTTTTTTTTTTTTAATACTGGCAGTCATAAAAAGAAGAGGTAGGCACAGCAAGGTAGGCTTACAAATTTATCTTTAAATACTGCAAAATAAAAATGTAACATTTACTGAGACTTTCTTCTTGATACTATATTGAACTTGTATACTATATGCTTCACCCGAGGACTAAAATTCTTAAAAGGTATCTGCTTACCTTTGTGACAGCTTTGGAAGAAAAAGTAATTTCATCAATGAAAGTAACAATATCGTCTGGATCAAGTCTATCAAAGTATTTTGAACACATATCATATGCATGTAGCCACTCATCCATGGTTTCTGGTATTTTTTTAATGAGATGGTGATCACCATTCCAAAAAAGTTTTTGCAACCACACAGCATAAATAGAACTTGGTGACAGCATACCACCATCTTTTTTAGGAATTTTGGGAGCCAGTTTGGAAATAGATAAGATATTTTGACTTGTAAGGATGGGCTCCAGTGTTTCCAGAGGGTTTTCATTTTCATCTGTTAGTTTTTTGTAATTAAGACCTAGTGACAGAAGGAGAAAGAGGTAAAAGTTATTAATGATTAGAACTACACACACTCCACAATTACACATAAAACAATGAATACACCAGTATCTGCAGAACTAAATAGACTCTAGCCCATCCCCTTTTACAAACATATATACTGACAGAATGGGATTTTATGATGTCCTGGTGCATGAGAAATCTGTCAATCCTTGGCACATATTTTAATGTTATATATCAATGCAACAAGGGGGAATGGGTTTAAACTGAGATATTAGATTTAGATTAGATATATGGAAGAAATCGTTCACTGTGAGGGTGGTGAGTCACTGGAACAGGCTGCCCAGAGAAATTATGGATGCTCCATCCCTGGAATTGTTAATTGTTCAAGGCCAGATTGGATGGGGCTCTGAGCAACCTGGTCTAGTGGAAGGTGTCCGTGGCAGGGGATTTGGAACTGGATGATCTCTAAAGTTCGTTCCAATCCCAACTGTTCTGTGATTCTATGACTCAACCTAAAAAAAGCAGATTCTCAAAGAAGCAAGAACATATATATAGTACATAGAATCAGGCTAGAACTTAAAATATAAACCCTAGTAAACCTCATGCAAGTCAAGGCATAAACCTTCATTAATTTAAAATACATATTCTGATCATGTAACAACTGGTACTTACCACTAAGCAAAAATTGCAAGGCACTAACTACAAATAAACTAAATAAGGTCAGCTAGACATAGGACATGTAGATCCATTTACATCAATATTCATATAATTGAGAATCATGTTACTACTCTGGCTCCTAGAGGAAGAACATCCTTGCAAATTAATCTAGCAACAACAAAAGTATTTCTAGCAATGATACTCTTTTATTTTCTTTGCATATAATTCCTAAGATAACTGACTTCTACTGCCATGTTCTTATTCATATACTCTGGGCCTGCGACCTCTATAAATACTGAGATGATGTTCCTTGACTCCTATCTCTAAACTATGCTGAACACTGAGAATTTTGATTAGGGGTGTAATACAAAGATTTAATTTTTTACCACACAAACTGACTAATTTATTTCTGACATATAGTCCCAGACATTTTTTTTAACAGCTTTGAAGGTAAATAATAACTTCTTGGAAGAATTTTCTTTGGCAAGCATCACAGAACTTGAGTGCTGAATAATATCAATAAGAACTGAAGGCTGTCTCTCCTCTCCAAAAAAATTATTGACTTTTTTCTTCCTGCAATACATGAATTCATATGCACTGTCTCTTCAAACTCTGCAGCACAGTTAGTGTACAATACACATGAGGTTCCAATATTGAACAATTAATACATCCCCACTGGAGGTAATGCCATACAGTGTGTATTTTTCATTCTGAAACTGGATTTGGAGTTGTACAACCAAAGGTATTACGCAACTAACAAGCAAATTGAAAGTTTCAGAGTCCTTAGCAGCAGTGTATTTTACAGTAATTGTCTGAAAGTGTAGGACTACAAACAGTGCTGTAATTCTGGAAAAGTAAAAGGTAACATCAAGGGTAAAACACAACAAAAAATTATCCTCTTTAAGACAAACCAACACACAAAATGCATGAAGTCCCTAATATATTCTGTAATTCAGACTCTTGAAAGGTAGACTGTCTTAAGTCCTTTAAGAATATTCACATTAAACTTGTAGTGTTAAAAATCATACTCTAGGAACTTGATACTTATCTTTTAAAAATTCACTATGAAATATCACCAATAATTTTAACTTGCATCACTAACAGAAACCTGTTCTTATCTAGTTTGTTCCTGTTGTGAACAAATAAATTTCCAGTAAAACAAAGAGAAGGAATTTACGCCCATAGTAATCGTATTCATCTCCTATGCTCACAGAAAAAAAACAATTACCTGGAAAAAATAAACTAGCTAAGTATAATCATGTCAATACCTACACAACAGAATAATAAATACAGGTATGAAGAAAACAAACAGGTACTTTCCTACCTGGTGCAACTGCTTTGAATTTTTTCAGGAGTCGGATGTGAGTTTCAGGTTTAAGAGTATGGTTTACCACTTCTGAGCAACCACAGTTTTCCAGGAGTGTAAAATAGTAAAGCAACCGCTGGTGATCTTGGCCTTCAATACTCGGGTAAACATATTTAATCATGTGTTCATGGAAAGTTTCAGGACTGGTTTTCAAAGTCTCAAACAGACCAAGACTTCGTGCTCTTTCTTCTATTTCCAGTGTCGATAACCTGTGTTTAGAAATAACTTTTGCTTAAAGGCCTGGATGTGCCCAGAAAGACTCTTACAGCTGCACATCTGGGAGACAGGACAATCCTTTCCTCTCTTTAAGGTCTCATTCACAGATATTTAGATAATTGTACGCTCTATACACAAAAGCTAAGCAACTCCCGATCCTGTTATATCTGTTGACTTGGACATGCAGATTAAGGGTTATGAATACTGACGTGGAATTCAAAGCAGGATTTCACATCTGGTGAGTACAGCTGTATGTAAAAGGAAACATACAACCAGGATATGTGTAAAGGAAGACTTTATTAAACGAACCAACCGCTCGTGGCTGAATGATGCTCAAAGATCCTACTGCCCAGTCAGAAGTTTCCCCAGTCCATTACATTCTATTTTCTGTAGCTGATGAGTACCTGTGCATACCTTGAGAGATATTATCACTGAAAATTGGCTCTTGCCCAGAAATTAATCTATTTGACACTATTGTTCATGCTTAGGACACTTCAACAGTTTCCCAAGTTGCTTCTCAAATTGTCATCCACCAAAGCTTATAAAATATCAGCAAGCCTTGGGTTGATCTCAATCAGTCTTCACTGCTTCAGGAAATTCTTTCCTGGATCTTCTGAAAAGAATACATTAGCTCTTTCACAGCATGAGTTCAGACACCTCCAGCTGACTACATAAAAGATAATCACTCCTTTTTCCCTCAGCTGGGAGAAAAATGGGTGCATGCCATTGTAAGTTTACATCTTTCTCAACTTAAAGATTTACCTAAATCTGACAAAAGAAGTAACCTACAGGTGATTCCTACCTCGAGTCTCCCCAGAGTCAGATGGGCATGTCAGATAGTACATTTCATTTGGAAATCTGATGTCTTCTAATATCATTTGATTTTTCCTCTACCTTTAAAACTGATTAAATTAGAATTTCATCATTTTCCCTCCCAAGTATACATGCTATAAGTCAGTGTTTCTCTTTAATATCTAAGTAAAATGTCTCAGTTTCATTCCTAAAGATGATTTTGTTACAGCAAATACCACAAATACAACCTTCTCAGTTTAAAAATTAACTGATTTCTTAGGGAGAATAAGGTATTTTTGAGTTATTTTTACATCTACAACCTTCCCCAAGATTGTTAACCTTGCAAGCATTATTTTCATCCTATACATTCTTCTTATTTGTTATTTTTTCTACAATATTAATGAAAACAAGTATGGTATTAATGGAAATAAAGCACCATTCACTCTTCATATCAGGCAAAGCAGACACTTGGATTTGATGTCTTTCAAGAATGTGATCTGACCATTTTTTTGTGTTCATACCCAAAGTTCAAACTAAAGGCTAATTGAGCATTAAATTACATTAACAGGATTGGCAGATGTTTGCTGTGTATTTTTAGGGCAGGGCTAAGTGTGGATAGGAAGAGTTTATGGTGTTGTTCAGAAAGATTCTGGAACAAGAGGTTTTGTGAGAGGCAAACAAAATTTCATGTTGCTGAAATCATAAATTGCATTTTACAGAGTTCTGATAATCAAATGTGATCAGATTCTTCAAAAGAAAAAATTAAATTTCCATTATTTTTTTTTAAAAATGTCATTCTGAACGATTTTTAGATTCATATTCCACAAAAAAAGTCATATTTCTTTGTCATCAAGTAATCAAAGAAATCGTTAAAACAAGCTATGTTAATACAAACTATGAAGCTCTTCTGAGCTTCTCCCTATGTAAAGTGGCTTATAGAAATACTGCGTATTTGATTAAACAGATTAAGTCTTAGAATAAACTTTTTTTCAGTTCAGAATGAATGCATAATGAAACATGTATTATTAATGCCATAATCCCAAGACTCAAATATACTGTAATGGTCATATGCTGTCAATCAATTTTAAAATGAGATTATGATACAACAAAAACATGCTCAGGAGCATATTATGCTATTATACATCAATTTTTAAGACTTTTTTTGAATTTCACTAGGGAAAACAGGGTTACTCTGTACTTCAGTCATTTCAGCATTCTATGAATACTAGCTCAAGGAGGACAGGAACAAAGAAAATGATAGAAAACTGTTGCAAAACACCTTAGGTAATATTCTATTCCCAGAGAAGGCACATTCACTCCAGTGTTGCCATGTTTATATCCTGTCTGCTTTGTTTAAAGCAGTAAATAATTTAGCAGCATCAAAATGTAGAGGGTATGACTTCTCTATTTTCTGAAGGAAGCGAAGAAAATCTCAGAACATTATTTCATCTTCTCCAGATAATTCACCAGGCTTTGTTTTTTATCCCTCACGTTTTATAAAATGTTTTAATGCTTTCAAATTAATAGTTAATGTTAACAGAGGTACAAACACTGCTGCAAGCTAAAGGTGCTTTAAGAATTTAACACTCGAAACAAACCAAATTAATTTGATCATGTCTGTCAGTAGAGTAGATAAGAGGTGCTGCATTACACAGGGAGTTCTAGATCACTGTCATCTGCATGTGCTACTCAGGCAAGTAGCTTGGTCTTCCATCAAATGGGTTTATTCATCTTACAGCAGGCAGAAAGTACCTGTCTGACAAGATGTCAGAGGTTAAAATAAATAAATAAATTAACAAATAAAGGCCTTGGAGCTACTTTGGAATAGAAACTATAAGCACCCTTCCCCTTATGCCAGACCAGTGCCAGGTGTGGTCTGCCATAATCTTGTAGGCTAACAGTTTCAGTAAAACATCGTTAAAAGAAAAAGCGTGCTTCTATCAAAAAATGAAACTGAGATGAACAGATGCACAACGTGAATAGGGAGCTCCAATATATTTATTTCCTCTACTATTATGTAGAATAGAGGTCAATAAATATCAAAACTCTTAAAAAAATAGAGAAACTATCATGTTTCAGGACGTATTACAAGGACTGTAAGAGTAACTACAAGATAAGTTGCTACTGGGAGAGAGAACTAAATATTCAAAGTTGTGGAAACCTGAACACTGAAACAAAGTCCTGGAATACTTTGAAGAATAATAGACACATGGACTTTTAACCTTCCCTGCAACATCAGTTTTCATGGCTGGTTACAGAAGCATTATGTGTAAAAGACAAAAATTCCCATACAATCCCAACACAAGACAAATGAACACACAACCCAAACTCCGCCCCCAATGTAATTCAATTCTGTCATACCTTAGCATTTATTTCTGTGTAACAGAATTGTACGTGCATTTGCAGAGGAGACAACTTACCCACTGTCAGTGAATAAAAATTCCAGATGGGTCATGTAAACTTCCCAAAGTGGAACATTGTATCGCTGAGCCAAAGAAATAGCAATTTTATAGACATTTTCTTCAAGTGTTCTGGTAGAGGAGAGACATGAAAGAAAAGTTAGGTTAACATATGAGACATAATATGAAAATAAATCCTTACGTTAGAAAACTCATTTCTTCTTTTAAATTTTTTTTTCATAAAACAAGAACATAGAAAAAAATTTAAATAAAAATACATTAAGTGACTCTTCCTGCATTTACTTATACTTGGTGCTCCATCTGAGGAAAAAAAATAGGAGAAAAAAACAAACAATAGAGATATTCCAAAGACAGAATACTCCACCAAACACTCTGGTTCTCAGTGGTAGCTTCTATTCAACCCTGTGCTAAAGCAAAAATCTCCATTTTCATTTCATTTCAATTACAAAGTGATGAAAGATGTAACTTGTCACAGTTAGCATTTATGTGATTTAGCTGCATTAGCATTAATAATGCATTTAGCATTACTGTGTTTTAGCACAACTGGTATATAAATCCCCAAAGCTCTTCCTAGAAGTTCACAGAAAGAAACACACTTAGTATTTGTAGACTCAAAGGTGTGAAGATGTCCAGCTCACTCTATCCTAAAATATTAAAAACTGCTTTTCTGTTATTGCATAATCCCTTTGTCAAAACAATAGATGGAGAACATGGTAAAATATGAAAGCCTAAAGTTAACTTTACACTAATTTTTACTAATTCAGTATAGTATGGTTCAAACAGCAACAAATACTTCTTGTTTTTAGGCTGGCATAGAAGCAATACTATTAAGGCTGATGCTGCGATTTTTGGGTTTTGGTTTTAGTTTGGTTGGGTTTTTTCTCTTCAGGATAATTCCAAGAAAAACACTCTCTGTGTGTAATTACTTCCTAATAGGCCTGTCATGAACAACTTCTTTACAAGGTATTTAATGTGAATACGCAAGGTGGCTCTGCTTGAGCAGGAAGGTTGGGCAAGACGACTCCCAGAGGCCCCATCAAAGCTCAACCATTCTGTGATTCAGTGAAAGAGAAAGATGGTATGAATGCTTTAGCTGCAAAATAATACAGTCAATCATACAAATCAGCAGTTGCTCTTGGAGCTAGTGGGATCTATTCCTCCTGGAATTTTATAAGCCATACCACAATCTTCCCTTCCTGTCTAAGAGTGGCATGCAGCAGCAGCCTAAGGCAATGGTGCTTTAAGAAAATGACACCATATAAATGAAGAACAATAATAAGCAATTTATTCATTGTCAAGATAACAACAAAAACAAGCAGCTGCTGCACAATGAAAAGCTGAAAAAAATGCCTATTACCTTACAAACAATCTTAAAACTTTTTTTACACACTCTTTTTCATGCCCAGCCCTGACTGCCTGTCACTGTGAGCCTGAGGACTGCCAAAGGAATCCTTACTAAAGGCTCCAGCACAGGCACACTTTGGATGTATTTTGCTGGTGTTTCACCAAGACTGGTGCAAAACCAGTACACAATAGCCTCCAAAGATATACACCAAATATGGAAGATAAAATAAACAACTACTGGTTAGGTAGTTTTAACAAATTGCTCCTTCTAGTACAGAGCTGTTTTGTAAATAAGACGCTATCTCTTCCAGGTGTTGTTCTTGCAAATAGCACTTCATAAAAAAATTAAAAAACATGAGGCACTTAATTAAAAAATAAGAACAAACATGCTACACAATTACATTGAATTTGTGCATCTTTTTTATTAGAAAATGCAGATTACGACTCAACTGAGAAGATTAAACCAAGGAAGCTGCAAGCTGAACAAATAATTAATCCGATCTTTCCAACTGCTCAATATGGAAGTGCCACTCTCATTCACATACTATGAAGTCTCACTTCTTCTAACCCTTTCGTATTGTGTTTTTACCTCTACTTACCGTAAGGAACTTTCTCTTCATATTTACTTTATTTTTACAAGAGACAGTATCTATGAACTCTTGGGTGACAATGTAAGTAAGCCTGCTGCAATTAAAGTAAGTATCTGTAATAACAGAAGGCTATTTGTATTGAAGTTACTGTAGGTAGTCATCAAGATGTAACCTAGTGACATACTAGATATATGAGCTTAATAACAATGTATACAAAGCAGGTAATTCCAATGGAAACATTAAAAGATGATTACAAGCTATTTTTATGAATGCAGTGACAAAATCTGTGTAAAGCAGCAGCTTAGTGTTCAAAACCTGACCTTATACAACTATTCTTATTCAGTATATCAATTCTGTTTAGTAGCAAATTTCTATTGGAATTGTAGCTATGAGTAGGTACACAGGTGGAAAACTGAAAACACTTAAATATGCTCTTCAAAAGCTTTATGCAGACATCAGTTGAAAATCTAGCGAAGATTATATTTAAAGCTTCTTATTGCAGAGAACTCTTCCTCTATCTACTCAACTGTGACTGTCCCTAAAACACATCATATTCATGACTTGTTCACAGCTTGAAGTACCTGCATGCAGATATTAATTAAAGGTATTTTTTAAAATGAAAAGTAATATCCTATACCTTTCTTTTTTTTTGTGTTCTGGATGTTTTTTATATTTCTGTATCTGAAAGGTGAGACAAAAGCATACTAAATATCAGAACATAGCAGGTGAAGGCTTCAGTACTTCCAAATGACTACAGGGAAAAAAATAGTGATATACAGGAGTTCAACCTAAATTATTAAGAATAAAATACAGTTTAACAACTTTTTTTTTTTTTTTTAACTATAGTTCCTTCCAAACTTTGATGCATGGGCATACTCTAATAGATTGCTAGGGCAGGCTTACAGGAGATGAAAGGAGGAGCCCAAACCTTCCTGTGCTCTGATTTCATTAATATCTGATTAACTTTAATATTAGCAGTGAGTACAGGAAGAGTTATGGATTCAATTAAAAGTTATAGATCCATTTATTTGAACAACATTTCATTTAAGTAGCGCAGTTACACAGAAAAAGCTCCAATTGTAGCAGCATTACAGTGTACAACTCTAAAGCAAGTAAATTATCTCTTCTAAAGGTCAGCACTACTTTCAATTTACTCTCCTAATTTAAAGCTTAAAGCTATTCCATTCTAAAAGAGAGAAAACAAACCTAATAGACATTACTTACTCTGCCAATCCTAGTATTGTTTCTCTCTTGTACTGTGCATCTGCTGTAAATCTCTGCACGTCCACTCCTTTGCCAAGTCCTTGGAGAGTCTTAGCTTGAGTTAAGTCCAGTAGTCGTTCATTGTAGTAATGCAGCTGATTTATCCAAGTGGCGACTTCTTCAGGCCAGTCTGCATGGGCATACTGAGTAACATGCCTTGTGACCATCTGAATCACCTTCTTTGGATCAGCCTGCAAAAATAATTGACAACAAACATAAAAAAAAGCCCTGTAAACTCTGAACAAAAAATTATCAATATATAATTGACCCCTGTGTTCAGAACTACGAGATTTGTTTCCATTTCTGAGAAATTTTAAGTAAACAGAATTTAAAATTCTCTGTAAGGCCTATTTGCTATGATAATTTGTCCTTTCAGAATGTTTTAGTCTATTCCATATAATACAAATATTTTAAAAAACCAAACAAACTTACCTCACCAAATTAATAGTAACGAGTGTTTCACTATGACTGAATTTATTTGTTTTTAAATTTCGCATTTTTATTTACACTAACCTAGGCAACTGATTGGTCAAACACTAAAGTAAAAGAAAAGTTACTGAACTTCTGATATAATTCTATTATACAGAATTGAAGAGAGGAATAGCTTTTACATGTTGAGCACTGATACTTTCAAAGAACTATCGCAGGATCCACAAATCACACGAGGCATTGCCTAGCCCCTGAATCTTCGAAGAATTAAATATTGATTATCTATGGACTACAGCAACCTTAGTTTTCAAAATACCTTAATCAAAAATAAAACCTCCTTTTCTGTGTTAGAAATTACACACCAAGTGAATCTCTCATAAACCATTAAATTCTGTAGTCAAAAACCCTCATAGCAAAGCAACAATTTAGGACACAAAGCATGAAAAATGAATGCATGTACAGTGGAGTGTTCCAAATTATCTCAAGATCTGGACAGTGGCTATGTCTAGGCAACTGCACTTGACCAGAGCTGTGTGTAATATGTAAACACTTGGCTTACTCAATACCTTGATTTCTCTCTTCCATGAAAAATGAGGCCACCAGCAGCTCAATGCCAAAAGGAAGCACTGTGACTTCTTTGTGGCATCCACTGAGGAAGGAGGACCTCCAAAAGAGCCACCAAAAAATACCTGAGGATGCCAGTGTAGTTGAAATATTTTGTGAAAGAAACAGCTGATTTAACTGCTGTGATCTCAAAAATGTTGATTGTACCAGAGCAATATACTTTGGTTTTTTACTACTGAATTATTCTGCTACATAAGAAGATAAACTTGTGAACATTAACTAGAGTGCACAGCCGGATAAAACATGCACCAAAAGTTGAAACCTTAAGGCATGCTTTATTTTTTCTGTGACTTGTTGGTCATTCTAAATTGATTTTTTTCTTTGAAGTCTTAATTGACTGGCTGCTCACCAAGTCACATTAAATGCTACAGGCATCCTTTCTCCTCTCCCCATGATACACTTCCAAAGCCCTCCAAACATTGCAAACTCATTGGTTTTATAAATAACACCAGTACTTCTTTCAAGGCTGCTTAGGAGATTGGTAACAGAATAATAAAACCTCACAAAAAGACACAGGCAAGCAGAGCAGTGCCTCTACGACACAATTATATCAGCTGGGAACACATCCACTGCTTATTACGTACCCTGGTATCTCATTCTATGTGATACACTAGAAAACAGAGCATGGAGATAGGGAAAGTCAGAGTAATACAAGGAAACATGTTAAACACAGCTGTCTAAAACCTCCAGTCCGCTGAGAAAGGTAGGCTCCTCTGACAACCTACGAAAATAAATTTGCTCTCTATTGTTAGGTTTCCACTCTCTCACATTAAGTCCCCATTTGTTATATTTCCATAAAAGCACCTGTGTATAATCTTTCATGCTGCCTTGTTTATAGTCCCAAGGAATACCTTATTTGGAAATAATGTCTTGGGGTCTCTATTGATCTTACTAATGACAGATTTAGAATTAAAGACTCATATGCTATGTGAATACCCATGTATATCACATAATCCAAAATAAAGTGCACTCTTCAGTCTAGAAGATAAAAGTTATACATTTAGATTAAGAAAACACAAATGAAGTTTTTTTACTGCAAGCTGTTGCCAAACATTGTCTTATTCTCTTCATCACCAGAAATCTTTCAATCAAGTGTTATCCTCTTATCCCTTAAAAAACCTACAGCCCAAACTGTCACAGCATATGAATCCAGAACTAGTTTAGAGAAATCCCAAAGTCTTCTGTTTGGTGTCAAGCTGCATAGAACTTTTATTGCATAACTTTAAATATTCATTTTTTTTAACATCTTCACATGTTTAATAATATATATCTTTTAGATGACAAGCAAAACTATTTCTACATCCATTAGGTACCTAATTCAATTAGACATGATTCTTGTTATAACAAACAGTAACAGAGACAAACCACTACAGCTATATTGCCAGTTTTCAAAACATGTTTTAACCACTTTTAATTGAAAAGACCATGAGAACTAGCTAGTAATAGTACCTGGCCATGAAGAAAATCAGCAAAATCAGTCAAGTCTGAATCTTACTGCAGCATTCACAGGGTATAAAAATTCTAGGACTTTCTTCAAATTGTAACAGACAGCAATTTGTGTAAATACAAATTAATTTTGACAAGTAAGACCAATTAGATTCAACTTGTTCCCTTTCTAACGTCACCTGTCAAAAACCACACCAATAACTCCCAAACAGCTCTTACACAATTCTCTCTGTTGGTTTTTCAGAGTCCTTCAGACAGTTAGAAACTGTGCTTAGGTGTCCGACTCCCTGATTTGCCAGATAAATCTCTTCCAGTACTTCTAGACAGACGTTTGAACAAAACTTTCTCTCCTGTGATCATTCAGGAAAGGCATTTTACATACATACATAGTAAACATATGGTAAGTCTCCACAGAAGCCACAAGAGCTGACCCAAATGCATTACAGCCTTAACTCAGAAGCCTCCTTAGCTGTGTCAGGGGAAATCCCTCAGGAACCACCCACCAATGCATTTTACTCATCTATTGGGCTAACACTATATTTGTGTTGACAGAGGCCTTTTTTAGGAATTAAGAAAAAAAAATTAAAAATGGAGAGAAAAGAAAAAGCACACATCACTCCAGCATAAAGCTAATTTAATTTCATGCTATTAGATGTGATTTACTCAGCACAGATCATGTTTCTATCCCTACTGCCCCACTGGTCATTACCAATAAGCCTCAGCTAGGATTCAGCATCCACCTGCTTTAAAGCAGTTATTTTTCCTTGACCACCCTCTGGAAGTGACACCTGGGAAGCCTCTCAATCTGTGTGCCACTGTGATAGTATAAAAGCAACACTGGTTTTAAAAGGAGATAGGAGGTTTTGATCTTGGAATGTCTTCACTCTTATGCCTGAATTAATCTTCAATTTTTGGGGGCTTTTCCCTGGCAAGTTGGTATGTCTTTTTTCCTCTTCCAATCTATTTAAGACTTAATTCACTCATACCTGTCAGAAACAAATAAACAAAAAACAAGTATGAGCTATTGTGTTGTTCCTCTCCAGCTCAGGAAGTGGCAATCATTTCACAACTATGGTAATACTAATAAAAAAAATATTAAAATAACAAGATTAAAACCAAAACATTCTACTGTGAACACTTTATCACTGAGGTAGTATTAGATCACTGTAAGGCTATTTGGCTTGCTTACTTTTTTTAAGACCAAGAATCCATCCAATTGTTAAAAAAAAAATTATTTTAATTCTGTTTTTAATGTAAATCATCTTGAGACTGCAATACAGAAATGATCAGAAAAACTGATCAGAAAAACTGCTCAGATCAGCAGAGGCCAATGCACTCATAATCACCTCAAAGACAAAACTGACACTGTGGGCCTTTCTGGATTGAGGTTGCAAAGTACTTCCATCACCTTTTGAACTGTAATCTTTTGGCAACGGTCAAAAGCTGCAACTGCTGTCAGCCACAGAAATCCGAAAGGGAAGGCAGAGGACACGTCCCCTGTGCCCAGATACTTGTAACACCAGGTTTGTTTTACACCATTTTAAGAGATCCTAAGAAAGAAATCATGCTCCAGAGGGAGTCACATAAACCAAGCAAAATCCTCATGGTTAGCAAAACAAGGAGATGACAGCACATGAGCAAGGGAGACCAGGGAGCAGGGCGAACATTCCTGCTGCAGACACAGTTGTACTTTGCCATTTCCCTGCCTCTGCAGTTGCTGCCCATCACCAGTGCAGCTAGGAACTAAACCACACCTCTAGAATGCATTTATATTTCAGGAAGAAGAGGAGAGCTCTCCCTAATCCTTGTAGCAACTGCCACAGTCCCTGCTGCAACAGATTCAGTGTGCTACAAATGTGATGGAGGGGAAGGCAAGAAAAAAAGAATGAAGTGAAGCACATAAGACAATAATTTTCCTCACATACTGAAGCAGGAAAAAAGATTTACAGGAACGAAACAGTTCACTCAAGAAGTAAAATCATGAACGTGCCTGTTAACTCACGAAATATACTCCATCTCTCCACAGGGCAGCTCTTCATTAATTAAATTAATGACACTTGTCTTCAACTTAGATTTTTGTCATGCTGTGAGTCAAGAGTACATTAACTTAGATACAGCACCACATGAATTTGGGGTGGCCAACCTTCCATGTCACAGCTGTCTCACATCTGGTCTGCCCAAAGCAAAAGATAAAGCATATGGCTAAGATGGAAGACCAGAACACCTCAGAAATAAACCTTTACTTACACATCACTCAACTGCAAGGATACCTCAACATTATTGTCCTTTCGCTGCTGCAGCTACATGTATTGTGTGACAAAAGTTTTGCTCAGGATCAGCTTTCACAACCATTTTTTAAGTGGGTACAGGAAGCAGCAGATCTCATCACTCACCAGTGAAACCACACCAGGTCAATATATAAGAACACCTACCAGAACACCTTTTATAAGCTACAAGATGCATCAGGATCAAGTTGTACAAACTTATTTAAAAAATGAAGTAGAGAATCCATTGCTCTCATCTCTATTATTAAACCTATACATCTTACACAGTCAGACATTAAATAATATTCTGTTTCAGATTTAAAATCATAAATTATCCATCAGAAGTTTTTGTAACATACTTTAATGTCTCAGCTATATTTAATTATAATGGTTTTAAAGCCTGTCCATATTCTTAAAAAAAAATGCTTCTGACCACAGTATGGTACATGGTACTGCAAGCAAGATATTTCCTACTGTACTAAAAAATTTGGATCTGGATCATGTAGATCCAGGAACGCAGCTGTGGACTCAAATTTCCTAGCCTCACTTCCTACCTTTACCAAAGGTTTCATGCAGATTTCTCTTTTTTTTCCAGTACTGAATGTTTTAAAGTTTCATTCCAGATGCATGACTGTAGGAAAAAACCCACTCCTGGATCACAGCACTGCTGCAGGAATTAAAAAAAAAACGCAAGAGGCTGCTGTACAGCAATAAAACATAAAAGTAATTGGAAATGTAGTCCAGGCAGTTGTTTCTACAGTTATGTTAAGTGACTTGTGTTTGAAGAGTTGAACAAACTGCTGTAGTGCTCTGTTCTCATTGAACCACAGAATGGTTTGGGTTGGAAGGGACCTTAGAGATCATCTTTTTCCAAGCCCCTCTGCCATGGGCAGGGACAACTTAAACTAGACCAGGTTGCTCAGAGCTCCATCCAACCCGGCTTTGAAGACTTCTAGGGATGGGGTATCCACAGCTTTTCTAGGCAACCTGTTCCAGAGCCTCACCATCCTCACAGTGAAGAATTTCTTCCTTATAGCTAATCTAAACCTACCCTCTTTCAGTTTAAAAAGCTATTCTCCCTTGTCCAGTAACTTGTATGTCTGGGACTTGTAAAAAGTACCTCTCCACACCTCTTGTAGCTCCTTCAGGTACTGGAAAGTGCTATGAGGTCTCTCCAGATCTTTCTCTTCTCCAGGCTGAACCTCAGTCATCTCAGTCCTTCCTTGTAAGAGAGGTGCTCCAGCCCTCTGAGCATCTTGGTGGCCTCTTCTGGACTTGCTCCAACAGGTCCATGTCCTTTTTTAGGCTGTGGGCCCCAGAGCTGGATGCAGCACTGCAGGTGGGGTCCCAACAGCGCAGAGGGGCAGAATCTCTTCCCTCCCCTGCTGCCCACGCTGCTTTGGATGCAGCCCAGGACACAAGTGGCTTTCTCCACTGCAAGCGCACGTCGCCAGCTCATGCTGAGTTTCTCCTCAGAAAAACACTTTTTTGCTTTGATTTCTATCAGCTATTCCAACAAGAATGAGGAATAATTTGTCCCAAGAGTAAATGTTTTCATAGGTTTTTTTCTACCTTGTGCTCTCCTACAGATTTTCTGATTGGTAAGTCAGGTTTAGGTAGAAAAATCTCATCATTTCACCTGACAACTCTTTTAGTAAAAGTAACACATGATATATATAAAAGGTTAAAGTGTCAACTGAAAGGATATCTCTGAAAATAGACAGTTACTACATGGTTTTGAGTGAAGTGCCTACTAAATGCACAGCATAATTCATTTCCCATTTGCATTACTCTAAGTAAATTAATGCCATACTTTAGGTAATTATCCAAACCTTCTGTCTATCTCCCTTTTCTCTAAAAAAAAATAAAACAACTATGCTTTCTTTTTGAATAAATGATGCTATTGTCTATTCTTTCAGAATATGTCTTTAATCTTGACCTATATGGTAGCAGCTCTAGTCATATACAGACTTTGAGACAAGCATACACTCCTACTAGTAAAACTCTACTGCAGTATTATTCAGTTTCAGTTTAAGTACAATACTGTTTCTTTTTAATTTATACAGTTACTTGACTGGATACATGCAAATATTTCTGTATCTTACCAATTTAAAGGTTGAAAACTAGATATCCCATGAGCTACAAAACACTTAACTTCCTCTTCCCTGACAGTTATTAAGAAGCCAGAAATCAGATATTTTTCGTCCTAATCCAAGAGCACTGCTAGCACTTCTGAGAAGCAGCACAGGTTTCTCAGTGACCACCTTATGCTATTGGATGTACATTTTCATTAATAGTTTTCTCAGCTAAATACAGAGGCTGATCTAACATTTAGCTTCAATTCTCCAAGATGAAAAAAAAAAAAAACCACCAACCCAACACGACCCACCAACCAACCAAACCCACCTAATCCAACCAAACCCAACAAAACTCACCACCAAAGAGCCAAACCACTAAAAAACAGAGATGGAGAAACCTGCTCTCTCACTCAACGGAAATTAAGCAGTCTGAAAAGTAACCTGTAGTGCCAACTCAGATGAATAAAATTTTGCTAAAATGTTTTTTATTATTAGATGATTAGCAAATTTCAAGCAGGCTGCCTGCAAAATTCATGATGCTTACTGACTGGAGAAAACAGTTACAGAAGTTTGGAAAAGGAATGTAAAAGAGAAAACAAAGCTGCTTGACTAGGGTAAGACTGCTTCATAAGCTGTTGGTCACCTTTGTACTGTTTCTCAGAGAGGAACAAAACCCTTCACAAGAAGGAAAAGCATTAGCACTTATCCCAGCTATCTCCTTCACATCAAAAACCACAACTATGTCTCCAGAGAAACATGGGCAAGCTAAACCTCAACCCTCTGCTGAAAAGAAAGGCTAGTTTGAAGATCCTCTTTTCTGAAAGAAAAGTTCTGAACAGCTGTCTAAAGAACAACACTTACTCTGCTTTCAGAAGTAGGATTCGACAGAATAGCTCATATAACCCTTGAGAAACAGAAATAAGCAAGACTGTAACATCTCATTTCATAAGTACATTTTATCTTGAAGAAATGAAACAGGGGGTTGGGGGCAGCACCAAACAACTATTTAACAACAGGTCTTTTCTCAGTCACCTAAGTATTATTTGGTCTCAACCAAAAATGTCAATACTTTGTCATGCTGTGTGCTTAACAAAGAAAGATGAGGATCTGTGAAACACTGGCTTATCTATATCAAACTAACTTCAACCAAAAGAATCTGTTTGTCACCATCTGGCTGCAATGTCTCTAATTGCTGGATTAGTATTTCAGGGATCATAAAAGAAGATGTTTGAAACCGACCACAATGACTCCTAGTTCAGGAGAGCTTACTTGAGCTTTAAGCCTTTGGACACACCAGGGTTTATTCAGTTCCCCATTTTTGTTAGCTGAGATATTCACTCATTCAGAAAATGTGTGATTATGTGTTGAGACATCACAGAGCAATAAGCAAATCAAAGAAGAAAACTCACAAAATGTGACAAGCTAGAAAGGAAATTAAAAGTGCTAAAAAACTGCCTGGAAAGTGTTTTATAAAGAATGGTAAAGCTGACAGCAGTAAGTTCTGAAAAGTGCTCAAAATCAGGAATCCAGCTAGAGAAGTGGCAGGATCCCACGGAGAAAAGGTGTGGAAGGAGCACTCATGGGTAAGTCCACAGCAGTGGAAATCATGAGATCTCTGTGTCAGCCCTCATTGCTGAAGGTGGGGGGAGAGAGCTCAGAGGAGCCAGATGAGTTAGACGAGTCTGGAAGGTGTCAGTTATGTGCTTGCACACCATGACCAGCTGGCACTCATCCCTCAGTTCTGAAGGAACACAAATGTGAAATTATGTTAAATGGCAGGCCAAGGTCATCAACAAACATTATTAAAAGTAGCATGCCAGAGTGCAAGTTCCATCTGAAAAAAATAGGATGTAAATGGGATCTTCATAGGAATTGTAGCCCAGTGAGTCAAATGTCCATTCCTGGTAAGATGGCAGACTATATAACAAATAATAAGACCACTGAGCATTAAGAGATTGCTGGGGAAAGGTCAGCATGGCATCTGTAAAGGGAAATCCACTCTTCACTGGCTGCAGGGCTATGAGGGTATCAAAGACCACAAGGACAAAGGGAATCAAATACATACAGATCTTGCAAAATACTTTCACAAGTTTTCCCACTAAAGTCCAGCCAGGAAACCTAAGTTGCAAATGGACTAGAAGAATGGTCCTTTCATTAACTGAAATCTGGTGAAACGAGAGGTAGAAGCTGGGAGATCACTTTTCAGAGAGGAAAGAGCCAGTAGAAAGTCCTGCAGGGGCAGGTTTTGAGACCACTTTTATTCTAATCCATTACTGGTGATCTAAAGAAGGATCCTGATGATACTGAGGTCTTTGAATTCTCCCCAGATCAGTTCTTAGTCTGCCAGGTAGTCTCATTTATGGTGCCTTCTGCCACTGCCCTCCTTCTCCCTGGTTCTTCTCTCCATCACAGACTCCACACACATGAAGGGAGAGAGAACAGTGCAAAATAAATTCAAGGAATTATACACTCATCTCTCCCAGTTTTGCTTTTCTATCAGGTATGCATTAGACTTTGAAACAGAAGCATACACCAAATGAAACCGATTCACCCTGCAAGTGTTAATGAGTAATAGTATCTGAACATGTATAAGCAAGCAGCACAGTATACAAAATGTTAAGAGGTATTAGGCATAAACAACAGCATGAAAGGGAAGTGGAGCAACCCAAAGACCAGCAATGACACTTGAACTCGATGCAGAACATACAACAGAAAATTCAAACAGTGAAGCAAAAGGGAAAAATTATACTGCCAAATGAAACTTGCTGGTTTTCACCATCACTAACCAAACAGAAAGAGGGGTTAAAGAGGAGACAAGGGCTTGAATTAGGACTTCAAAAAACTCAAGTTTTAAGTCCAACATAGGCCAGCAATAAAAAGCACTACCATTTTACCACCTACAGCAGCCTTAGTGCTAGCCATTGCATTTAGGGATGGAAAGCTGGATGTCCAGACAGAATGAAACAAGACTGCCTGACACAGTTGGTCAGTTTTGCATGTTGGTTATGTATATGATGTAAAACATCATGTACATAAATCCAATTTGAGATTAAAAACCTATATATCATTTCTAGTAGGCTGAAGTCATAATTTAGGAACATGGCAGGATACGCAAACCAATATGGAACCGTTTAATGAGCATTCAATTTCCAATGAGAGATTGCCTTGTGCATAGACTTAACCTTTAGCTGCACTAGAGTGCCAGATTAAAGCCATTAGACCTCATCTAGCATGGGTAATACATCTGTTACCAGATGCACCAGATCTGCCTCCCTCTCTCTTCCTGTGTGCAGCCTTCTTATATAATATTTATTTCCATTTCAAATTAAGTCTTAATTTTCAACATCCTATATTTGGAATATTACATAAAGCCATAGCATATGGACCATAGCTGGGAGTTTTACTTCTCTGGATCAATATAACAGTATTTATACCAACCTTATACAAACAAGCAACAAAACCATCTTGGGAGCCAGGTCAAGCCTGCAGAATGAAATCCTGGCAGACCAACAGAAATTTCTATACATTTAGTCCCAAGTTCAAAGCACTCCTCTTTTGACCTAATTCTGCCTCTTAGAGATGTTGATAGAGGCTTTCCAAAGCAGTAAGCAACAGAAAAGGGAAGCAGATTAAGTGCAAAGAGCACAAGTTCACTGTATAAATGTACCCTGTTGCATAGTGGCCAAATATATATCAGGCTAAATATTTATCAGGCTACTTAACTCTATGGGTCTGAACTCCCAGCTTCTTCACCAACTCCAGGCTGCAACAAGAGAAGAATCACTATGGAGAATCTCTGACCTTAAATTTCAACATACTGTCAGCTGCAACGCACAGAAGGACAGGAATCAAACTCATCTTCTTGAATGAAAAGTAACATGTAAGAGAAGAAAATAAAAAACAAAGAACTTTCTGCTAACAGCAACTTTCCTCATCTGCAGTTAAGTGCAAAATTCCTGTTCCCCTCTGCAACTGAGCGATATTTGTTGTAACTGTTGTTTGATGCTCCAAGAAAAAGCTTGCCCTCTCAGCTGAAGTCAGTAAAATAATCCTCTTCAAAACAACAGAAACACCTCAGCAACAGAGTATTAGCATGAGAACAGGAACATAACATATTAATTAACCTCAGGATAATTAAGCTTTTTCCCTCCTTTCTAGAGTAAACAATTTATTCTGGTCAATTATCAGATCACCAGGATAGGACAAATGAGGAGATAAGCTGCTAATAACAAGAATTACCCAGCAAATTTCTTGCTCAGCTGTACAGCTTTTCTTCTTGTTCATCAAGACTGGGAATTAGTGAGAGGTGAATCGGAGTGGCAGTGGGACAACAGCCTTGATGCTATGCAAGCAAAGTTCAGGAACAGCCAAAACAGGCATGTTACCAACCCTTCTAGCCACAAATGCAAAAGCACAGCACTACAGGGACTGCAACGAAAAGTTAAACCCATCCCTGTCCAGCCCATAACAGACCTAAACCAAAAATAAGCATAGGTCTTCAAAGGGCAATTAGTCTTCTCATACCAGTACATTCCACACACAGTCCATTTCTGGAAATTTTGTTCTATTATTCTGACCTTTATCTGCAGTTTTCTTAGGCTGGAGAGCTCCTTTATCATATTCCTCAGGACAAGAAAGTAACATAGCTCAGATGCCCTAAACTGTGACTGTTATGCTTATGTTATCATAACAACTAAAATTTGAAACTGTCTTGGGCACAAAATTAAAGCAATACTTTACAGCCAAATCCCTTTGTTCATCCTTAAAGCAAAGGAGTAACTTCATCAGAAACTGAAATTATGAAGCTGATTTCCTTTTGGACATCAACAGTGCAAAAAACCATAGTGAGAATTTCTGGCAATTTATGGTTCTGGTTTGATGCACATATTAGCTGCCAGTATTTCACATCACAATTAAAATAAACAAACAGAAAAATCACACCTTCATGCAACAGACCCAATCATTCCTTCCAAGTATCTTTCCTGACTAGCTGACAATCTTCAAAGTCTGTCCTATCAAATGGAAGAGGAGCTCTCCTCCCATACCCCATCATCCTTGTAACATTATGCTGTCATTTCCATTCTACCAACATTTCTCCTGTTCTGCCAGAGGCGCTCATGAACTCTTTTCAAACAATGTCATTTTAAAATGAGAAACACAGGAAGTGTAGACTTTTCCATGCTTCTATACAGTTTCTTATAAATTCAGCTAGAGCTTTCCAACAGTGTACTTGATTCACTGGACTAGAAAAATCGTACCTACCGTGACTCAGATACTGGTACACAGAAATAAATGCTCTATGATCTTGAGGATTCACCTTATGAGCATGTAGTTGAAGTGCCAGATTTACATCATTACTGACCATGTAAAGAGTGAGAATGTAGGAAAACAAGGATTGGCTATGCACTTCACCCACAAAAATGCACTCAGATACCCTGTAAGAATAATGCACAGCTCTGAGGCAGTTAAAACACCGAGGGACACACTTCTGCTTTCACAAACAGCCACAAGATAAACGTGATGCAAGACACCAGTGACATGAGTCGGAAGACAATCTGCTATGGAATTACATCTCCAACTGACTGTAACATGCTCATGAAAGTTTGAGATCAATTTTCTTTTCCTCCCAAAGAACTCAAAAATACAAACTCTCCCCCTGCCACCGCCCAACCCCCTGGCTAAATCTATTCCCATGGACAGAAAATAGAATGGCATTGATGAAACCAACTTGTAGGTGGACCCATTCTTTATTACCAGCATCTAAGATGTAAATTTAAACAAATGCCTGTTTTGCAGCATAAACCAAGCATTTAACTCTGGTGTTTAGGGTTTTTGGTTTCGATTTCTGACAAAAAAAAAAAGCGTGTTTATTTTGGTCAAAAGCATATGTTTCTATTTCTTGTTTTCTACTTCAGTGACATTCCTTCACTCAAAATACCCTTGGAATTAGTAACAATGAATTATAAATTAGTATTTACCTATGTTGTTTTCTTACTGGCATCCAGGACGGGTTTTGTGCCTCTTTTTTTTCCTTTTTTTTGGTGTGCTCTTCACTCAAACTTCTCATACAGTTGTTTTCAAAAGCTACTGTTTAAGAATAACTTAAACATAGAACCTACTCTTTCTAGCAAACAATTTAGAATCCAATATTTATCACAGTCACATACAGTATTTCACCAAGATGGAACTAAAGATTAGCCAAAGATCACATCACAGTTAAGAGATAAACTACGTGGTGATATTGGTAAGACTTTGCTAATTAAATGGCAATGAGAGTACAAATAGTTCAATCTAATGTCTCTGTCCTCATTCTTATAACTCAGGCTTTCCAAAGGCTTCTTAGCTCTTCCTGTAAAATAGGACTGTTTAAAAAAGCTAAAGTAAGAAAAAAAAACAAAATACAAAAACAAAAACCCAAAAACTTTTTTCAAAGTTGTCTTGCAGCAGGATGACTTATAGCATCAAAGAAAGCTTTTTAACAAACATGACTCAATTCCTCACAACCAACATATTCTGCAAGCCCCACAGTTGTGGGCTACGTTTTCCTTTAGCATCTAAGCAGAAGACAGTAAAATGCTAATCTCAGCAGGAACATGAAAGGCTTCCTAATTGCAGAACTGGGCAAGTATCAAAACAGGCTTTCCGCTGTAAATCAGGAATCATTCTTAACACGGAAAAAAACAATTCTCCTCTCATGCCACAGTGGTGATTACTGGTCTTCCTTTTCAGAAAAACTTGTGACCAGAAGTGTTCTTATAGCTACAATTGAGAGATTGGCTGAAAACCAAACAGTCCAGAGAGCGTTTGCACAGGAGGAAGGAACTGGCGTAAACTGAGAAATGCTCTCTTGGAGAGTACAAGAGTTTTTACACAGCTATCTCAGTAAGAATGGCAATTGGTGCCCTATTAAACTTTTGTATGTTACCTCTTCCATTTAATATGGACTTCACCATGGAACTGCTTTAACCACTGGTGATGGAGTGGTTATTGGAATGGTTTTTGGAATGGGCAACGCAGTGCCATTCCAAAAAGAGAAACTTGCCCCAGGAAAGAAAAAACATTCCTCAATGAAGGAGGATGAATTTTCAAAACACCGTATGTAAACTGAAATACGATCCAACACACTCTAGGGGAAGCTATGGAAACTTTCTGAAAAGCACTGCTCTTGCTGAAATGGACTCTTCACTTTTCTTGGGAAGTACTATATTGCCTTTTATACAGTATTGCAAGGTAACAGCACAGGCTATACTCATTACTGCTCAGTGCTTATAAGCTACTTTGAAGACTGATAGTGCTGTTACCTAAAAATGACACTTGATATTGTGCTTCAAAAACTCTTCCACAAATTGTGAAGTACTTGTTTGTTTACAGCACTGTAGAAGAATAATTATGCGTAACCTAACAGGCTGCTCACAGTGTATGTCAGATCAGCTCCTTAACAGGCTTAACTCATGTACTGGCTTTCTAGAATAGCTTTTATGCTGCACATTAATGAATGTGGCTTTAAAAAGAAATGAGTACTAACCCTGTAGATAGGGTGGCATTTGTTCATGGAACATGGTGCCAAACGAGCATAGATCTGCAGGCTATAGTAATAACTTGCCAGCTGGAGACATAATGCAGAATGTAAATGCTTTTCAAAGCATTTGTTGGCATCTACCACCTAGAAGAAAGAGAGCATTAATTTACGTGAAAGAATTAGCAAGCATACAACATTAAGCATACAAACTTTCTAAAAAGCTACTTGCTGTCATTTAGAAATAGCTCTATGTTTTTCTAGCACAGAAGTAAATCAGTAACCTCCACACACAAAGGTAATTCTACATTATGGTGTTTTTCTTCCCCTTGCACAAACACCTAACCAAAATGATTTTCTAACTACACTATTGCTGCTTCTATACCACAAGGTTATTATCCACATTTCTGAGTTACATTAGAATGGTCAGCCTGGTGACCCAACTTCTACTTTAAGTAAGACAACGTGTCTTTTCACTAGTGCCATGCTCAATGGACCGTCCAATGGCATTTGTTCAGTTTCCTTTAAATGCACCAGCCCAATCTGTAAAAATGTGTATCAAAATGAATTCAAATACTTAAAATTTTAAAATCTTAAGAAAATGAAATTTTCTAATGGAATTTTGAAATGCTATGAATAGTCTTTCCTGGCAAAAACATGCAAACAAAGTCACTATCAACATACCTGTGGCAGTGCAAGTAGATAGGCAAGAGACAAGGCCATATCCTTTGGTAAAGCGTCACTTGCCAGTTGTAGCAGAACTGCAACACAGAGGGAGCAAACACAAAGTCTGGATTACTGACCCACTTGGCCTTGAGAGCTAGCAAATGAAATGGTTTCAGGGCAACTATATTTTATTAGACACCAGCTTGAAGCACTCCAGACATACTTAATTAAACACTTATCTATGCAATCCAGAAAGAGATAATATATAATTAAACTGCAGCACAGCTTTACCTCAACTTTCAGGCGAAGTGTTTGATGCATTAACAAACGAAGAGCCTATGCAATAACAGATGCTAAACAAAGTCACCTGTACTGTTTTACAAGAAGTAAATATTTTGCTTGTATAATAAAGGAAGTAATGTAATGTTGTAAGGGTTCGACAATATCAAGTAGAGGAATGGTACAAAATGAACTCTCTTCAAGCCTGAACGTTAATTCCCTTATCACTGAACACAACAACCCATGTTAAAAACTTCTGACTTAATTAAAAATAAAAACAAAAAGCCGCAAGTGTCATAAGAAACACCAAAACCAGGTTGTGCCACATACTGCAAACAGAAGTATCAATACTACAGTAATTGAAATAAATTCATCAAAGGATAAGTATTCTGATTATAAACACATGGTCTGGTAAAACCGACACCTGCTTTTCCTACATTATAGATACCAAACTTGGGGGGGAGGTGTTTCCACTGCTAAAGATTACATTTTTAGTAATGTTATTAATAACAATATTATTTCAATAGGAAGAAGCTATCTTCCAGCAACTTAGCTCTTTGTTTATTTCAAGGAAGTCTCAAACACCTGTATTCCCACATTACACAAACTCCTCTGCAGCGCACGCTGGCAAAAACCCAATTACTTTACACAGTCCCCCAGGGAACTCTTTGTTCCAAAGAATGATTTATAAAAGGCTTGAATGACCAATTACAATTTTCAGATTATCATTAATTTGCCATCACCCTGAAGTGGATTTACATGCTGGCCCTCAGCCAGATACAAACACTAAATTTCTACATGACAAGCCATCACAGAGGATGCTGCATAAGCCTGTCCAACAGCACCTATCCTTTATGCTTCAAATGGCTTTTACTGTGCTTCAGACAGCTCCTTGCTGCTGACAGATTGTTTCTGCCACACTCTAAATAAGCTGTATGCTGTCCAAGCAAAGATAGTAAGAACTCTAGAAATATCTAATATTAAAATCTTGATGAAAATTGCTAGTTCTTCCTCTGAGCACAAGCAGTTACTTCATGTATTCTTACAACCACTTCTAGTTAAAAAGAAAAATGGGAGGAGGAAAGGAAGTGTTTCAGCTCTCTTTTCCCTTTCTTTGGAAAATTAATGTTAGCAAAACCTCTTGAATACACAGTAAATTATGGGTTCTCTTCCAACTTAATATCCCCAACATGACAACTGCCATACTCACAAAAACTAAACTTCACCATTAGGACAGCAATCATTACAAAGAACACAGCACCAATACAGGGCCAGAAAAGAGTATGATTATCTTCCTACTTTTGTGTAAAGCTTGACACAATGGCATCGGCATCCCAGCTGCCAGAATGTATATGAGAAGAAAGAATTGCCTCTGTTGTCATACGTTCTGAGAAAAAAAACATCCTCTGTACTAATTCAGTAAATTTTCTGCATGCTTGTGTGTTCATGATTGGTTTTCATGTATCCATACTTAGTGGTCCACTTTACATACACACAAATATGTGTATACACAAAGACTGATTTCATACAGCTCTCTGTCTCCCAGTGAAGCCCGACAAGAATACTCTGCAGTCTAACAGGGCTGAGTTCAAATCACAGGCTCCAGCAGGATGCCATTCTGCCCTGTCATGTATCTTCACAAAATTTACAGGAACTTTGTCATTTCAGACCACTGCCAAATCTGGAATTTGCCAAAGGGATTAGACATTATAGGGTTGGCAAACCAGGGAGGGCAGGCAGTGACAAGCAAAGTGCCAATGCTGCTGTCTCTCTGCTGTCCCACAAGCACAACTTTCTCAGGAAAACACAAAAATATTCTGATTTTACAAATATTTTTGTTTCCTGTGCAGGTCTTTGTGCCACAAGCCTGTTTGAGAGGCTAAGTAGGGAAAAATGGTTTATCTGTGAAAATTGGAATTTCTCAATACTTAGAAAGTTTCAGCTCACTTTCCATGAATTTTCCTCTGAAAAAAATGCAAAAACTTCTTTGAGTCTTCAATTGCTCATTTAACCCATGATAAAATCTCAATAAACTTAGAAGTATATACTGTAGTTAAACAGCCATATCTACAAGCAACTACAAAATCATGTGGAACATTAAGGTATTATTTGCTCTAAAACTCCAGAGGATTAATAGGTATGGACCGACTGTCTTGGGTTTACTTTGAGTTTAGTGCCTAATCTGGTTACAAGGAAATACAGACATCATTTCAAATTGCATCTTCAACCTCCTGATCAATCCCTAAGGCCTATGGAGAAAGAAAAACAGTTAAACAGAGATGCACAACACGGCCTCAGCCACACCAAGTCTGGGTGCACTGCCAATGCACAGCTGAGGAAGTAGTGCTTTACAGGACCCAGGGAGATTGAGTATTACCATTTCACTTGAAAATACTCAGTTTACCACTGACATCCAGGTAGCAAGGAGAAGAAAAGTCAAGGTCCAAAGCTTGTAACACTACCAAATCCACAAAAGCAAAATATCTTGAGTTTTATCACAGAGGTTTTCAAGGCCAGACTGGATGGGGCTCCGAGTAACCTGGTCTAGTGGAAGGCGTCCCTGCCCGTGGCAGGGGGCTTAAACTAGGTGATCTTTAAGGTCCCTTCCAACCCAAACCATTCTATGATTCTACGATGATGCACACAGACTGTGGGGAAAGTGTTTAGCCAGTCTCTCACACTGCATGTGGCACTTGTTATAGTGAACAGAGCTTGATGCCTACTCCAGCCTCTCCTAAGACAAAGTGCCAAGTACAATGAAGATTTCTTTGCTAAACTGCATCTCCCTCCAGGTTCTTCATTTCTCCTGACGGAGTTGAAACCTGCTGCTGGAGCTGTCCTAGAAGACAGCTAAATGTAAACAGCTGGGATTCAAACTTGTCAGCAAAATCAACTGAAATCTGCTATGCTTGCAGTTACCAGACCAGTGCAGTAGGTGACACCTCATATTAACATTCAAGTTTCATATGGCAAAATCCTCCCAAAAACATACAGGAAGCCTGAAAGTGATAAAAATACAGAATAGTAAGTGGAATTCATATCTGTGTGATCTCTTAATTTTAAATTTTAGCAGTGTGCTATCAATATGTACATTTTCAAGCTCAACAATCCTGAAAGTGTTAACTCATCATAAGGGCTTCCACAAGAATTGACAAAGCAAAGCTTTAAGAAAGGGGAAGAGGTGGAATCCAATACCATTAATCCAGGGCTAAACACACTACAAATAGCAAATTATTAATCCATTTATTTACAGAAAGCTATGTTACACTTATGTTTAAGACCACTGTTTACCAAAAGGTATCATACAGCAGAAGTGCTGAGCCCAGAATAAACACTGTCCACTTTTCCAGAGGAAAACACAGAACTCTGTTTCACAGCACAGTTGGAGGGACTCTTAACTGATTGACTATAGAATAAAAGTGGTGGAAGAGAAGTACTAAATGGCAAAAATATTACGTTGCACACTGAAGAGGAAGGAGACAGATGCTCAAAAACTGAAGCTCGAATCTTAAACTTCTTTCTTCTTCAAGCAGAAGTCCCTAACATTGAAATTTCCATCTCAAAAGCAGCCACTGAATTGTAAATAATCAGTTCCAATTACTCAAGTTTAAGCAGGAAGTATTAGCAAAGATCTGCCAATTAAAACATTTCCCCTAAGAAAGCAATAAATACTTTTTAATCCTTGCCTCCCCTTCCTTTAAGACAGAGGAATCAAAGCTGAAAGCCTATGGGCATTCAGCATGCAACAAATGAGATTGTAAGTACTGATTTAAAAGGATTTTTTTTGCATTAAGAGAGCATGAAAAGAACAAAACATGCAGACATCCCCATTTATACAAGTTGTTGCTAACCTTTTCTGATTCACAGTGTTGTTATATTAGAACTACACAGGTTATCTGTACAAATACCACGTCTCAAACTACTGAATCATACACTTGTAGGACAAATATTCTGGTTTTTACTAAACAGTTCAAATGAGAGTGTGGCGTATGACAAAAGTCTAACTTGAAACTTCTCATATTTCAAGTGATTTAATATGCTCATTTTTCATAACAGAATTTACCACTGAGTCAAATATAATACATATATCTTCCTTCAAAAGACACTAACAGCAAATAAATATTTAAACAGTTCATTTCTTAAACCAGCAGGAGACATCTAAAAGGAAAGATAAACAACCACAGGTGGTGGAGGGACTCTTAACTGATTGACTATAGTGAAATTGTTTCAGTTAACAAATTATTAAATATAACCTATAACACGTAGACATTTCGGAAGATGACAAAAAGTTCTGATGATTCCAGAAGCTGTAGTTTAGCATTAACTGGCAAATAAAATACTACAATGAGCCTGCAATACTGAAACCTGGATACACAGAGGCATAGAATCTGACCAATTGAATATGCAGGCATACAGAGAAATAACTAACGTTGGCTTGCAAATTCCCATTACCTCTACGTGGTAATACTCAGGAAACCTTCAACAATTTCTCCTATCTTTGCAAAGTCCCAAATAATACTTTCTGCTTATTTAAAGACAACTTTCATTTTTCTAGTATTTGCTGAGCAGCTCCTCTTAAAAACACCAATTCCCTTAAAAACTCTGCAGCTACTTCTAACAAGACTTCTTACCAACAAGAGCTGTTGAGCCAGATCACAATTCATGCAAAACACCCAGGCAGTACTTCAGATTGCTCTGTGCAATTTCTCCACATTTAAACCCAGCTACAGATACTTCTGTATTCACTATATACAGTAAATACAGGAGTGAATATATACAATAGGTCCATACCTTCTGTAGTTGGAATTAGGTCTTTTCCTTCACCCCTTGTT
The DNA here is from genome assembly GCA_013397815.1 of Aleadryas rufinucha. Lineage (NCBI taxonomy): Eukaryota > Metazoa > Chordata > Aves > Passeriformes > Aleadryas > Aleadryas rufinucha. The sequence goes on along the minus strand of VZTH01013100.1, from coordinate 7,742 downwards.
TCAGCGAGTTTCCCTATCTTCAGTAACACTTCAGCAAAGCTTTGCGAAGAATTGTTCTGGTATGTTCCATAGCTGACTTCAGACTGGAAGTAAAAAGACAACTGACACATGCACTCTACACCCTGCATTTTTACATGGATCACTTTCATCACATACAGTTGCCTACCTCAGTTCCCGCATTTGCTTTCCTTTGTTTAATTCTGGATTTTTTCCTACTATGGCACAAAATTTCAAGTCACACATATAATCAAAAATCGGAATTTTTACTTGATTATAAGATCTTAACAAAAAACTGCACAGTTCTGTAACTTACTTCGTCAACATATGGATCATCAATTAGAGACTCATAAAACGGATGACAGCCTTGTTTTTCCACAGTAGCATTTCCCCCGGGACCACTTTTCAATACATCTCCAAATTCTTGGCCCTGGGAAAAATAAGTATAGTTGAGCCTAGTTGTAAAAAAGCTCATAAAAATTCTGTAAAAACTGTTCAGAAGGGAAACAACTGTAAATTAAAAGATCATTGAATTCAGTGAGGAGTAAGAAAGGAGTCATCTTACATAAACTGGTTCTGAATGAAGTCCAGTATTCTTAAAAAAGGAATCATGTTCAAAAGTAGTATCAGAAAAAATAGCATCACAAACATTACACAAAATTCACTCTGAAACAGAGAAAGTAGAAAAGAGAAACTGAAAAGGAACAGCTTTGAATACAAGATGACAGTATTTAAAGAGAAGGCTTTACTGTGCCTTGTTCCCTAAAGTTTTAAAGTTCTACCAAATTTCAATTAGGCCTTTTTACACTACTCTAAGAAAACAGGAGATAACAGACTAGAAAACAAGAAAACAGCTTTAGACCCCTTCCTTCATTGGGAATTGCTTGCAAACAATCCCATGATGTCTGTAGTTCATTTATTCATTTGAGGCTTTCAGTTATCAGGTCCTACAAAGGATCTGAGTTTTTATACTACTGTATCAACAAACGTGTAAACATCTGGAGACACATCAGCAATCCCTTACATGTAATGGTCGCAGGTAAGACAATGATCTCTTCCACCACTGCCCATCACTGACAGCGTGCAGCATGGCTTTGGTAGTCAGAGTTGTGTTGGACAACATCTTCATGGTTTTGGATGTCGTCCAGTACAACAAATCGGTGGACTGGCCAGAGGAGATGTTGGCTTCATCCTGTGACAGATCCAACACACAATGCAAGGGTTAGACTCCTGATATAATTAGGTTAATGACTTAAAGCCAAACAAACGCATTAGAGTTCAGACACACTGTATTAATAACACATCTGAATGATCATTAATTCAGGCAGCAGCTGCCAAAAATAAACAAAAGACAAGCTAAAAGTGATTTAGGAGTTTCACTCTGAAGTAAGTGGTGTGATCAGCAGAACATTTTGCCCCTTACTCAGTTAGCACCCCTTGTTTCCACAGACAGCACTGGTTTTAATTCCAAAGTTTATAATAGCAATGTTCCACATAGCTGTTGAATGTTACCAGTGAAATAATCGCCTCTCTACAAATGTGGAGATCAAGTATACTAAAATTAATCTTTGATAATTCAAGAAAGCTGACACTAGAAACAATCTTGTATTTGTACAGAGGTAGTATTAATTAAGCCGAATTCCCAGTAAGGGTAACGGTAGAGATGTAAATATACGTCTCTAGACCAAGTGATAAAAGTATCATCAAGCTTTGAAATTCTGCAGCTGGCACAGAAAGTGCTGAAAACAGCCAGCCTAAAAGACTGCAAGAACCCCAACCTATTCTCAATCAAAAATGTGCTTCTGCAATACATGCACATATACCTTCACTTAGTATGAACTCACATGTAACTCCATTCTTAAAAGTAGAGACATGTTCCACAGATGGGGCTTTCTATACCAGCTCTGACTCATGTAAAGCATTTAAATAATACCCAGAACATCCATGTTGTCTGATCTGTGCTATTCCAGTTCTCAAATGTTTGCGTTAATTGCATGCTTTATATAATGCTTGCACGTTAGTCATAAATATATAATTAGCATACTAATGTAAACACCCTGTTTTCACAACAGAAAACAAATATTTTCATCCATATAGCTAACTTTAACAGCTATATGTTTATCCCTAACAATGCTATTAATTTCTCCATACACTGAAGTATATTGAAATAAAAAAATTCTACCTGTGTAACTGTATAGGAAGTATTAATTTACAACTTACTAACTCATGATAAAATTTCAAACATCAGAGCCAGAGGATGCCAAGTTATGCTGAAGAGAAATACATCCCACTGTTGATGCCATGATGATTTTTTGCTTTTTATATATACCCCCCTTTTGTATACTCTTATACAGCTGGTATGTATTCTTAAGTGCTTTTTAGCCCATATACTTTTAATTCTTCAGGTTTGATAACCACCATAGACCCAATATTCTGTTACGCCAGGAGACCAAATATCTGAGAAGCCTCAGACACCAAGGTCTTCTCTTGAACACAATTTGGAAACTAAGATAGGCCTGACCAGGGGGAGGAAGGTTCCTTGGGGGGGGGGGATCACTCAGCCTCTCATGGGGGGATCTTTGATAGATATGCTAATTGGCAAGGCCTATAATGTTATACCCAAACTATTATGGGTGTGCATTTTTCAAAGTGCATTCCAGCGTGTTACACCTGGATGGAGTGCACCAAGGATCCTTAAAATAAGTAACAAGGTAAAACCCCTTTTTCCCTTCTAACAATGTTTGGTTCTTGATTTTAAGACCAAAGATAGGCATCACTGTAACCTCAGAGAAAAAAATATATCAGCTTCAACATGGAAGAATTTTGTGTAGACAACCTTATTTTTACTACCTATAATGTGCAGTAAATTGCTACCTCAAGCTGACCACTGTAGTAGCAGGTTCATCTTAAGTCCTTCAGCATTTTCCTTCATCTTTTCTGAAATCTTATTGTGCATTTCACAGATGCACCACTAATGAAACAACTGGCTAAACTAGGAATTTCGGCTCTTGCTTCACCTAATGAAGAAAGTGCATGCAAAGTACAAACTGTCAAAATTTCTGCTGCTCTGAAAAATTAAAATCTATTGAAAATCCTATGTCTGGTGGCTTGGGGGAACAATTTCTTGTTCATGCATTTTTTACATAAACCACTTTAAGTACTTAGTAAGAAGTATTACTTTTAGTAATTAGAAGAATGACTTTTTGTGACTTATTTTAAATGTTACAAACAGAATATTAATTCCTCTCTGCCACTATTTTCAAGCAGATGCTGCAGGAAATGCAACTGATTTTTCATGGAGGAAAAATAAACCAAAACTAAACCAAACCAAAACAGAACCAGAAAAAAATCCCACCCAAGTTCTCAACTGCATTTGAGCAAAACACTTTTTTTTAAGTAAACCTCCTTCAGCAGTGTGCAAACTAATGAGCTAACTTGTATGCAGGTGTGAATGCTTATGGCACCACTGCTATCAGATAAACTCTATTGATTTTTGTTTAGAAAGAATTTCAACTCTTACAAGTAATTACAGATTTTTTTCAGCACAAACAGAAATTCTGTTTTCTGAAGTCATTCTACTTGGAGCAGCAACATTTCCAGGTAACAACTTTTTGCTATCTCGAATCAATCTCTCAAAAAAGAAGTTATTTCTTAAACAAGGTTGGAGATCTCATCTCAAGAAAACAATTTTAATTGTATCCTTTAATTGTATCTTCAGGGAGAAGTTTTATTTTGGGGGTTCTGAGGAGTGTTTGGGGGAAATTATTTTCTATTATTTCTTCCTGACGTCCTTTAAAGAGTAAGCACTTCTGATTAAAATCAAAATAATAATAGCAACAACAACTTATTAAATAGCAGCCAAACTAGCAGATTAAAAATCTGCCTGAATCTAAATGTATAAAAAAAAGACAACCAACAAATTCTGAATTATCAAATTATTCTAAAATAACAGCTAAAATATTTATAGATATACACCACATATTTCTATACATACACGTTAGCTCATACATACACATATAGAATTCCAAACATTCTAATGGGAGGACATATAACAAAGCCAACTGTTTTTTAGATAAGCCACACAAGAGACAGTAATAAATTAGAACACCTGCAGCATGGATTTTAGGATTGGTTTTGGACTTTTATGACAATTAGTCCAGGTGCGAGGATTAAAACATGCAAAATCCATATACTTTATATGTTAAGAATAATTATATATCAAGATTATGAGGAAATGAAATGAGGTAGAACAGAGTCTGTTCAAAAACAAAGCATCATGCAGTAGGTCTTCCTCTTCCCTTTTTGGTACTTCCATTGCCCAACAGGAATGAAAAATAGTCTCTTTAACAGAAGTATTCATGTAGAGTCTACACTTGTGTTTTGTGCCTTGAAGGGTTTTATATTGGGGATTTTTTATTTTTTTCAATGTCTGTTACAGCTATGAACCAGTCTAAGTGAAAACTCCAGTCCTGCAGTGATAAACCAGACCCTAAATGAGAGACTATGGAAAAGATTCAGCTCAAGATGACATCACTAATACTCAGGAGTCAATGAATGTTCAGGCTCTTATTAGGGCCATAACATTGCTGGTAAAAAAGAAGTAACCCAGCCTTAAGCAGACACAATGCATTTGATTCATGATTTGCTGAAAGACAGGCTTTGATGACTGCCTCAGATATACAGCAGTAATTAAGACATCTGCTTAACACTTGCAGGTCTGACAGAGGACTAGACATTTTGGGGCAGCAGCTAAAGGATAAGAGGACAACTAATCATGATTCTCTAATCATTTCTAACCAGCTGTGATAAAAATGTGTGACCTACCAATTTAATGTAAACAAATGTTCTAAGAGATCCTGTCTTTTCCCAGATCTAGTGCTTGGGAAAACTGGAAAAACAAAGAAGACACTAATGCTCTGTTAATCAGAAATTTTCTTTTCTTTAAGAAGCCTTTAAGAAAATCATCTTATAATTTGAACATATTCTCCTCTAGAAATTACATCTGCTTTTCTATCAAGAGTTCCTTTTCAAAAAAATTGAAACTTAATTTCTCTTGGGTTGATGTGCCACTTTACAGTAATTACGCTTTCATATTCAGATATGTAAAAAAAAATGAGTTATAACAGACATAAACATATTATAAGTATTATGCGGATTTAACGAAGTCAGAGCTCACTTAAAAGGCAACTGATGAATATTGCTTCTACTGCTTATACACAACACAGCATCTCATGGCTAAGCATTTTATTTGAATTTAATAATTTTACCAATAATATTCTGAAAGGCTTTTCATTAATCAAGAACTTCATCTTCTCACCAAGATATTCTACTTGAGAAGCACAAGATTAGTTGTTTAGGCATTTGTAGCACACACAAGTAAAAAGGATGAGGATTGGTGAAACTTAACACTTTGCTTAAAAACAATCTGGTATGTTGAAATCACCACAGCTTCCAAAGGATAACTTCTCAAATGGATGCCACGAGTTCAAACAACAGTGACAAGCTGACACAAAGCTTGTGCAAATGCATTAGCTCCTATAAAATAATGATGTGCATCTTTATCCCAGCATTCATAAATTTCTTTCAGAGTAGGAACACCAAAAACTTGGAGAAAAGTTATGCTGAAGTCAACATGACAGCAACATTAAATGAACCATTTCTACGCAGTCTATGTATATATGTAGCCAGCTGCTATCAAGATTTCTGCAAGTTTAGGGGAAAAAATTTGAAGGAAAAACTGAATAAAAATTAAATTAGTTTAGAAATTTCTAGGGAAGAGTTCAAGAGAAAGCTGATGAAAAAGTATGACCAGCTGGTGATGTTGGTTGACATAAAGGAAGAAATCGTAGTGGAGACTAATGATTCAATGCTAGACAAAAGTAAGAGGGATAGAAAAACGTCACTAAAGGTTTGAAAAGCAAAACTGATATACTTATAGATAGGTATTCTGAATGCAACAGAAAAAGGGATGCCCAAACACATGTATGCCAGAACTTAATCAAGTCAAGGTAAGAAAACTTACACTTAGAGCACCAAATTGAAAAGGCATCAGTAACTGAGAAAGAACAATATTTGTCAGCTCCCTGAAAAAAGGATTCTGTAAGTTAATCAGGATGTAAGTGGAAATGAAAGGAGTACAATAAAAGGGAGAAAAATCTTGCTTTTTTTTTTCTTTAAAGAAACTAAAATTCTGTGCAAGACAATGAAGGTGAAGCACAAGGAATTAGATAAAGTGTAACTATGGAGATTGTAGTTATGGGATTCAGTGAAGTTAGAGAAACTGAGTTATTGAATATATTGCTTTTCTAACATTGCAGATGTCTGTAACAAAGGAAAAGTTATACAGTAAGTTAATTTTTGTCTGTTTCCTCCTGTGTCATTCCAAGAAATGAAAAAAGCTATAAATCCCCATTAATTCAACTGGGATAGAACAAAAAGAAAGAATTAGCAAATATACAGAACTTCATTTCCTAGTGTTAACAGTCTGAAATTCAACATGCCAAGGAGCTGCATTAAACAGAAAGAAAATAACCTCAATGCAGCAACATATAAACTTGCCAGGTCAATTGTCTGCCTACCTCCAACTCTAAAGAGACAATCAACCACAGCTAAGGGGAGAAAAAAAATGAAAGCTATATTGGAGAAATTTCTGAATGTCAATTCTCCAGCGTAATGAAAATTGCTTCCAATATCCAAACTGAAATGATAGCAAAGTTAATTAGTGAGTTTACTCAACTCTGATAAACCTTTGAATAAATTTCTGCAACATTTATATGCATGTCTAATTGTTCTGCCACAACGTAGTACTACAGCATATGAAAGGTGGTGTATGACAAATTTTTATAGACATTAAAATATTGTAAACATATGCATCCACACCCATATCAATTTTATTAACATCTACTTAATCTCCCACTCAGATGCATCCACGGATTTCCAGAAAATAAAAAGCATTTGTGCCAGTGAAAACAGACTGGTTCTTCATACTGATGATTCTAGCAGACATGTAAAATGTTTGATCCTTTTCCTTTGAGTACTGTTTACAGTGCTTTTTTACATTCCTGCCATTTATTTCATAAATATGCAAATATATATATGTACATGTATGTTTACATATGCATATCTGCATACAAGTATGTATGCACACATATACATACACATATATATTTATACACACATATACACATGTACATACATAAAAACCATACACAAAATATAGACATATTCTCCAAGGAGGCTGGAACTCACATATCTTTGTCAAAAAGCCACCCTATGCAACATGAACCTTCTCTTTCTTTCTCTGCTTCCCTCTTTCCTTCTCTCTTCCACTCCTTTTTCCTCCCTCCTTTCCTGTATTTCTTTAAGGTTTTTGCCCCCCTCTCCCCACCCCTAGATCTATTTATCACCTACTTAATTAAACAAAAAACCAGATAAAAGTATAAATTAAATATGGAATTTTCCACTTCGAAGAGCGTGAAAAACACATTCCTTTTTCATAAATAGGTAAAAAATTACATCCTCTTTAAAGAGAGAAAAGTATTTGTAATTGTACATGTACAAATGTAAAATATTAGACATAAAAAGCAGAAAGAATAATAGAAGATTTGTTTCCTTGCCCGTGCAACACTCAATGTTCCTTCTGATCTTACACATAAAAATAATTTCACATGCAATACATGAGCATTATAAAATGACAAGTCATAAACCTCATGATGTGCTGCAGTGTGTCAGCCCATTCTGGGCTG
>VZTH01013099.1:53998-67534 GCA_013397815.1 Aleadryas rufinucha | reverse complement strand
CAAACATTTATCTTTCGTTAAGGTGGCACAGGGACCACAGAGGGGTGTATTTTTGATATGCATTTACACAAAATATTTATTAATAAAAAGAATAATTTATGAAGGTTTTATTTCAACAGCCAAAAGCATAATCTAGGCACGTGTACTTAAACTCAACAAACATTTAAATAAATAAATTTTTAAAAAAATAATGAAATGAATGAATAAATAAAAATAAAAAATAATACAATAAAATAAAAATTAAATAAATAAATAAATAAATAAATTTAAATAATAATAAATAAAATTGATCACCTTGAAATTCACAGTATTAATCTCAGATGGAGGGGTGTGCAAACAGAGTAGTTTAGAAGTGATGTGTTTAATTTCTGTTTGAGTGGTTAAAAAGAAATTAAACTCTTTTGCTACATGAAGTTCCTAGATGCTAGATTTCACCTTAGCTTTAAAACTATGAAAATGTTGCCACTGCCTTAATCACAGCACCATGAAAACAGCCCGGGGATAGCCAAATGCTATAGTTGATACTGAAGTTTTTCCTCTGGACAAATGATCACAAAAGCTTAATTAGATATGCAACTTTAAACTCAAGGTTTGCCTCTGTGAAACCCATTTTAATCTAGATAATTTGCTGCAGTGCTTCAGTGCCAGAGACACATCTTCCCTGACTGGTCAGGATGTGACCATTAGAAAAGCAAATCTTAAAACTTAGCATACCAATACGTAGAAAAAAATGCTGTAACAGAGGTACTTGAATGTTTTTTTTCACAGTAAAAATTAGAGGGAAGGAAAGCTGGAGAAGTCAAGCCCTTATTCTGACACTGTATAAATCCATATTAATTTCCAGTTTGAAGCTCCAAGTACCTTAAGTCCTCTGTCTTCAATAAAAGCAGGAAAGGAAAAATTTCAGGGAGCAGCAATAAGGTCAATTAGATGCTGGCAGGACAAATAATTAAACATTGCAATTCTTGAAGCTGGAAGAAAGCAGTATAAGGCAGCAGGAAGCTGACAGGACTGACATCCATGTCACCATGCCTGGTATGGAATAATCATCTCTTTGAGAGCAACATGTGAGGGGATCAAAGAAACCCAGCTGGCCCTCAGGGTCACTAACCTGATCAAAATCACTGAACAAACTGATTTAAAATCACTAAAAATCACTAAAAACCTAAATCACTAAACCTGATCAAAATCACTGAAGAAGCCCTCACCAAGCATGCAGACAAGCCATGGAACCCCTTGCCACACGATACCCCATAGAGAGAAGGTTTGCAGGGACACAGGAAAACAATATGTTCCTGGAACCGAAAAAATTATTCAAATATATAGAAAACTGGCCCCACACTTGCTGCAGAAACTGTCTGAAGTGCAGGTGGCTGGAATAGTGTTCTGGAGCAGGACACCGTGCATTTTTCAGTGTTCTCTCTCTAAAAACCTGTGGTGTGAGGTTACCAAATGTCCCTGGCCTGTGCCCAGCACTAATCCAAGTAGATTGTGTTAACTTGACCTCTTTGGGTGAAATGTTAGTTAACTACAGTAGATTTGTGCTCCTTTCTTCCCTATTACGAAAAGAAACCACGTAAAAACTGTCTTGATGCTGGATTTATCCCATGCACATTATTCTGTTCTTACTGAGCAAATAAAGACATCAGGCCTCCTCTTTTTGATATCCCCTGAAATTCTTTTAAGATCTAGAGCTGAATTAGCCACTTTTCTGTTCCTCTGGCTCTACCAGCTCAAACAGTGCGATCCCTGAGCTTTCTGGAACACAGACAACTCGTGTGAACATCATTTTACCTCTTCAAGCTGCACCAGTTCTGCCAGCATTTCCTATTTGAGACAGGTCTTTTAATTAATCCTCTGTAAATTTTTTTGGTGTCAAAATCCCCTCTCTCTCTCTTTTGCATCTGAGCACAGCTCTTGAACTTCTACTGGCTCTGTAAAATTTTCATCCTGCAAACTCCCTAGCAGTCTGAGGCACTGACCCTGATGTATTCAAAAAAGGAATATTTTTTACATTTGTTGTTTATCTGAGGTTGTTCAAGCTCTTGGTGTTGCTCAGCTGTACCACTGCTCCTTGACAGTTGTGTTTCCCAGCTTCCTCTGCCCAGACCTGTGTCTAAATTTGTCCTTTTCTGGAAAGCTGATCCAGGAATCTGCAATTTCTTCAAAGTGGTGTGCATTCACACAAGTCTATTAAAAGGCACAGCAAGAAAAATAATTCCAGATGCAGATGGTCCCTGATAATTCCTTATTCCTTAATGAAGAGTGTGTCTATTTTAAGATCTAAGCTTAGTACCATTTCCATAGGAGGCCACCTACATTTTTTAAAATGCATTTCAGAGAAGAGTAGAATAAATCTCAGCCACTGACAGAGATCAGCACACCTGCACCACCCTGGACCAGACAAACAGACAGGCCCAAGGACTTTATTTAATACATGCTGATATCTTCTCTTTAAATCCCTGACCTGAGCATTGGAAAAAAAAAATTCCCCACTCACTTAATTTGCTGCTGATTCCACTTTCTGAAAGTTAGGATTCTACTTCTGCTGACCCTGAACTTTATTAGAGAAAAAGAAAACAAAGCAAAGGCCTTTTTTCGTTTATTTTTGTTTTTTGTTTTTTTTTAAAAAAAAAGAGATAAATAATAAAGATTTGAAGGAGTTCAGCTTACTATTTTGCAGACAACAGCCATGTTCTTACAGGCTGAACTCAAAATATCTGCAGCCAGCACCTCCAGCTCTCCCTCCCAGTGTTAGCAGGCACAAGGAGCTTGCCACGTCAGATTAACAACACAACCACCCAAATATTTGCAGCCAAGCAATGAAGACGCCTCCCTGGGCCCCACAGCCCATGTTCTGCCATGTAAAGGACACCAAAGTAGTGCCAAAAAGTGCCAAAGGATGCCAAGGAATGTTCAGGGCCAACCTGGATGGGGCTCTGAGCAACCTGGTCTCGAGGGTGACATCCCTGCCCGTGGCAGGGAGCTGGAAGGAGGTGGTCCCTAAGGTCCTTTCTAACCCAAACCATTCTGTGATCCTGTAACCCTGTGAGTGATGGGAACCTGAGAAAAGGTGCATTACACATCTTCCTGAGGAGCAAAGAGGTAAGCAGCAGCCTGGGAGGAGGGCAGAGGCAGAGAGAAGAGCCAAGCTGCTCGGGGCCAGGCTCTCTCCCTCTTCCCTCCCCTAATTAGCTCACTGCCAGAACCCCTCAGAAAAGACCCCCTCTGATGTTCCCAATGAGCTGCTTTTCTCACAGCCTCAGGAAGCCCCAGCAGGTCAACCCTACAGCCCCTTTCTGCCTTTGCCACCTCTGAAGGATGGCTGCAGGCTGTGGGGTGAATACAATGACACGGAGTTCAATAAGAAACCCACTCCCTGTTTCACTGCCTTCCCCGTGACTGCAGGCAAGCACTGCCACCTTCTAAAGGTGTAGCTCAAAATGTTTGCAGTTATTTGATTTAACCTCTCTTGCAGCCACTCATTTATTGACTTTTCTGCCAGTTTCAAGCTCAGGCCCTCCAGCAGCACTTACAAACGGGCTCACGGAGCCTGATGTGTGCTGAAACACGTGTTACCATTGTGTTAATTCAAATGCACCTCTTCACATCCAGTTTCAGACACTCTCCTTGCTACAGTCAGTCTGCCAGTAACCTCTGAGGAAGAGGTGAGGAGAGGGAGGCATGTGTTAGTGTTTCCAGGCTGACAGGACATTTGGTCCGGGTTGTCACCACTCAGTCGTTGTTCCCTCCATCACAATGACTCCTTAGCTCATTCCTTGGCCCTGTCACAGGTGCTGTGTCACCTGGCCCACAGGAGAAAGTCACAGCCAAGATTTTAAGGACAATAAATCAGGACTTCTGGGATTACTTCCCTGTATAGCAGACAACAGGGGACAAAACTCAAGTGAACACAATTAAAGCAGCAAGGAATGCAAACTCACGTCACTTATTTGTCTTAATTTTTTTTTTTTCCACTTGAAGGCTTTTTTTATAGTTTGGTGTTGTAGCATGTCCAAGTTCAGAAGAAGAAGGATTCACACCTGGAGATAGGTGTGAAGAATGATTCCTTCCTAATTCCTCATTGCTGCTTTATTTTTAATACTCTGCAAAGCACTATCAACCTGCAAACACGACAGACATACAATTTATGTGTGCACCACGACATGTCAGAGCACATCCAGCCCCCAGTTGTTTCACACTTCTCCATTAGCTCATTAAGCATCAGCTGTAGTGGTACTGAAATGTTTTCTGAAAATTAGAATAACTCATTAAAAACTGTGTCCAATCATCATAACACTTTTTTAGGGATTTCAGTGCTCTCAAGCCACGCTCTGTCCAATAAATTTAGTAGATGCCATATTAAAACTACACTCCAGCATGTTTTACCACGTTAGTGCTACAGCACCTAGAATTTGAATCTAGTGTTCTTGCAATCATGACAGATTTTCTGTAGTTTTCATGTAATAAACTAGGTGGGTATGATAACATCTGTATAGCTGCTAGAGCTACACTGCATTAACTGTGCCTTTACCACAGCTTCATAATCCTAAAAATATGGGTTTGGGCCAGGGTTTTATTGAGTTGCCTTGCTCAGACGTGCTCTCCATGACCAAAGAGTATTTTTTTCCCCCTGTTCCAGCTCCTGGAGCTGTAACATGAACAGGAAATACAGCGTTCATGTACAACCACGCCGGGCACCCTGCCAGGGGTTTGTGCTCCTTCTCCAGAGCCCAGTCCAGGGAAAGGTGGATCTGCTGATCCCACACGTGGTGAGGCAAAACCCAGTGATGCTGGGAGAGTGAGCTGTGCTTCCAAGGGGCAGAGCGAGGCTGGGAGCCTGGAACTGGCCAGTTTTCAGGTCTCTCTTGGTGTTGCATCACCCTGTAGGAGCCCTGCAGCAGGGCTGGGGTTAGAGAGTTCCCATCTGCCAAAGCAATACAAGAAATGTACAAACTCGGGGAAAACATTTTAACCTATTATCATCAGTAAATTTGCAGACGACACTAAGCTGGGAGCGTGTGTCGATCTGTTGGAGGGTAGGAGGGCTCTGCAGAGGGACCTGGACAGGCTGGATAGATGGGCAGAGTCCAATAAGATGAAGTTCAATAAGTCCAAGTGCCGAGTCCTGCATTTTGGCCACAATAACCCCCTGCAACGCCATAACNATATTAGGAAAAAGCTTTTTACAGACAGAGTGATAAAATATTGGAATGGTCTACCCAGGGAGGTGGTGGAATCGCCATCCCTGGACGTGTTTAAAAAGAGATTGGATGTGGCGCTCGGTGCCATGGTTTAGTTTAGTTGAGGTGTTGGAGCATGGGTTGGACTCGATGATCTTGAAGGTCTCTTCCAACCTGGTGGTTCTGTGATTCTGTGATACCAGATGTTCCCATTCACCCTTCAGGCCTGTGCCTCGTTCCACCTGCATCCCACAGTGAGGGAGATACATGGATTTACATGGATCCATACGTAATGCATATAAATATATCCAGGTATTTACGTGCACATTTTCTTTCCATTTACACCTGTATCTTCTTTCCAGCCTGAAGAACTTATCCAGGCCTCCCTCCAATGCTCTGTACGAAGACATGCAGTCATATCTCTGTAATATTACATATTGGAATGCATATTCATTATATTTTGATGATATATAATTATATATATTTATCATGAATGCATGATTGGTGCGGCAGTCATACTGCATTGCACAGGCAAGAAAGAACAGAGCTGCCACTTGATGAGCAAGAGAAAAGTGAAAAATCATGACTGTAGCTGAAATCAGCTTTAATCTCCTGCATCCCATGGCGTGGCTGGCGCAGCAGGGTCAGAGTGGGGTTGCCAAGTGGAATCCCACTGAGGATTCTTTTGTGGCTGGGTTACTTAGGGGCATGAAATGTCATGGAAAGCTCCTTCCTGGCCATTAGCAAGAGGTGGTCTGGTGTGAAAGGAAACCATTTTAGCCAACCAGAAAAAAGTTCATGTCTTTAATATTGGGGCAGAGCTGAAACTGGGGTGAGGAAAAGGATCTGGTAATGAAACTTCCTCCTAAGGTTTTGAAAATCAAGGCTCAGTTTCCTGCTCTCCCTTGGTCCAGATAACAGGCACCAGGCCTTGGAGCCATTTCTCTGAATTTCAGTGCCCATGTTTATGCAAGAATTTCATTACCAGTGAAAGAATAGGAGTGAAGGGAAGAGGTTCAAAACCAGAAGTGAATTCTGCAGCGAGTCTGGCCCTAAAATTTGTGTTCATGAACAACAAATACAGAATTGACTCCTTCAAAGTGACCCAAATGGTGGGAAAGATGCCCTGCTCATCATCCCAACCAGCCCTGGGAATACTGGGCACTCATGAAAAACTAAGATACCGATATATGTATAGTAATACTCTTCACTGTTTCTTACTCCCAGCAGATATTTAAGAAAAAATATGATTAGATACAAAAAAGATAAAGATAGCTAAAAATAAAGAAAGATAAAGAAAGGAAAAGAAAAAGAAAAAGGAAAAGGAAAAAGAAGAAAAAGAAAAAGAAAAAGAAAAAGAAAAAGAAAAAGAAAAAGAAAAAGAAAAAGAAAAGAAGAAAAAGAAAAAGATAAAATGGCTTGTGTAATATGGGTTACCTTTGAGTAACTGTTATTTTCTTGGATTCCAAGAATGATGCTTTACTCTATACACTTCTAATTGACACCTGTGGTGCTGAGTACCATTAAGGATGTGTGAATGATGTGCATTGGCTTTTTCTTCCTTATGTCTGCCGCTCAGAATTTCCCTCCCAAAACCTCCCTGAGAGATGGGACACAACTAACCTGGCCACTCCTGCCTTAGTACTGCCTGAAAATAATCCTTTATCATTCAAGGACCTTCATTTATTAGACAATCTATTAGATAAATTATTATTATTATTTGTGAGGTGTCTTCTTGCTCTTTGTCAAGATTCTCTTGGAGAATTTGGTGAGAGCTGCAATTAAACACATCCCTGACCCAGGCACGTCCAGAGCTCACAGTTTAAACAGGCCAGAACCAATGCTGGACATGTACTTTTATGCGTGTATTTCACATGTTTCTTCACTGAGATAACCTCTGTACATTGCTGGATGGTCTGGACAGACACCTGAAGGGATGTTTTATGTGCACACCAAAAGACAACCCAACCCCTGCTGATCCTGAAGCTCCTACGAGGGGAGAGCTGTGGGTGATTCATTTGGAATTGGTGGACATGAGGAAATTTGCTCCAAAAACCCATTCAGAAGGAGCAAGAGGCAGCTCCCAGGCAGAACAAGGAGGTGGGATGAGGCATGAAGCAGTGGCTACATCAGTCCTCTGATGGGCTCCCCCACTCCTTCAGGGTGGCCCTGACTCTTCTGCTCCCCCAGTGCTCCAGAAAACCTCCAAACCTAGTAAATCTGGTCAACTTTGGCTAGCAATGGCTGTCTGGCCTAAAGGAACTCTTTGAGACCATCCCATGAGCTGTTCACTGCCAGTTAAGCATTGGCTGATATTTTGCACCATTCAAGGTCTGTAGGAAGGACATTCTGGAATTTGATCTCCTCCCTCTCCCCATTTTAGTGAAGCAAGGGCTGAAACACAACAATTTGCACTTCAACAAACAGAAATTCCATCATTTGCTGTGTTTAATGTGTTAATACTGCTGAGAAAAATTCACCCTTGAGGGAAGACTCTGGTGATTACTTTCTAGTGGGTTTCGATATCACCTTGTGGACTTTGTCTAAGCAATCCAAGCAGGACATAAAAATGTACCAAAATAAAGCACTGAAAAGGAGAGGAATCTATTTCAGAGTCTGAGAGGAGAGCTCAGCCTTGGGAAAGAAAAAAACCAAACAAACAGGTTGAAATACTGGCCTGTCTGAAATTGGTGACAAATCTCCCTCTGCTCTGCTGCCCCCACTGGTGCTCTAATATTTCAAAGGAAAATTGATTTTCCTAGCTTTGCTATTGACATGATGCTGATAGGGTAATAAGGAACTATTCACATCCAGCATACACACTCACACCATGCCAACCCCACTCAGCCCTTCACAACCAGAGGGAGGGAGAAAGTGGCAATTGTTAATAAATTTCCTGCGCAGATTTATTTTACCTGCTGACATTTTGAGAAGCAACTCGATCCTCATACTCTCAAATCCAACTGTGCCTGTGGGACACGACCAGTTTGCATTAAATCATGAAGTCCCACTCTTGGCTCGAAGAGGATAATCACAATTTGTGTTAGGGAAAATGGGTGAAGTCATTGGAGTTATTAGTAACAAATGTTTAACAACTCAGGCTTTTCAAAGACCCCTCTGTGTTCTCTCCAGGAGGGTTTCAGTCTGTGCTGCCACGGTGCCCTCAGGAAAAGCTGTGTGTATGACATGCAACACACACTGTTCTGACTTGTGTCCCGTTGGAAAACCCGAGTGCTTTCTCCTTCTCTGTGCCCTACACCCAAACTCTCTCCTTTCCACGCAGAGCTCCTCACATTTCTGAGTTTAAATGAGCTCAGAATAAAGGCAGCATGTTCTGGTGAGAAAGTGGTCACCAATGAAGCATGGTCTCTGTGATGAACCCAGCATTTCCACGCAGCAATGCTGGCTGTACAGGGGTTATTTCCTGCATCACACACGAGGGAAAATGTGCTGTCTCAAGCCATGGCATGAAACGCAAATTATTGTCAGTTCTTAATTTCTTAATATCAGTCACGGTACGTATCTAACAATAATGCCATCTCAGCATTTTATGGGATATTTTAAATGCTTTGTGAAAGCTTGGTTATCAATATAAATAAGCCAAGAGGGTGGAAAGAAAAACACTGCCTTGCCCCCAATTCTGAGGAAGCACCGTGTCACAGAACACGGTGAGGGTGTGAACTGCAGAACTGCCACCCAGCTGCCACTTGATCCAAGGGACCAAGACCAGCAACACAGGGGAGGGGTTGGGCTGTGTCTAAAGGCTGGGAGCTCCTGCTCAGCAATTTCAACAAGAAAGCAGGTAATTGGGCGTGTTCTCCCTCACATAACCCCAAAACAGGAGCACAGCAGACCTTTTTCATAGATTTCACATCCTGGGTTATTTTTCTTCTTCAATCCAACTGAAAAAAAAAAGCTTGGGTTTGATTTTCTGGTTTTGTTTCACCCATCTGGCCAATCCCCAATTAGTAAAACTCTCATCAATGAAGGTGTAAATAATAGTTTGTATTTAATTGATGGCTCTTTCTGCTGCCTGAAGCCTACTGTGGTAACAAGAGAGTGGCAGGAGATGCAGGCAGCTGCTCTTTTGGAGTGGAAGTTCACCAGCAGATCTGAGAGGCCAGTAAACATTTTCTTTGAAGTTATTTTCAATGTTTCTACAACCTATTTTGGGAAAGGAGAGGAAAACAAAAATCTTTATGTATTTGAGGAACAAAATGAATTGACAGCATCTTTTCATGTGCTACTTCTGCCCCGGACTGATGTGGGGCAGGGAGAAACATTCTGGCACCTTGTTCTAATAAATCTTGTTCAGTTTTCTCATGGACACAGCACATTGTAATTTAGAAACTTGGCAGGGAGGAAGTCCGAGTGCAACATCTTCAAAAGGCTGTGGCTTTATGAAAATATAAGTGAACAAATTTGGCTCAAGTATAAATAAGAAATGTATTCCTGGGCTTGAAGAGCTACAGCATTAACTCAACCTTAGCACCAGTTCTGCTAGTGCAGAAGCCAGGAGAGTTTTGTTTTGTTTTAATGTATAAGATCAGAAAACACAGATAGATTGCACTCCCTGCCAGTGGGTGGAAGTAACACCTCGAGCAGCTTTGCTTCCAGTGTGAAAGAATTGCTGCACTGTTGTGTGTTTCTGGGTTAGGTGAGTTTAAATTCAGGTGCTGTGGTGGGTCTTTTATCTCCTCATCTGCAGCACGATGCTGTAGCTTTACTTCCTTGCTTTCCCCATGTGTTTTTTTGGCTGTTACTCCTGTGGGTATTTTTCAGAGCTTTGCCAGTGGATGGACACTTGGGGCCAAAACCATCACAAAAACTTTTGCTTATAAAGGGTGCTGCCTCTATGCAGAAGACATGAGAAAAACACACTCCATAAAATGCTTTTCCCACAGGGTTCTCCTTCCCTCCTCCATCCCTTACACCAGAGAGGGACGTTGGATGGTGTGGCTGAGGGGTGCCCAGATCTAAAAGCTGCACAGTGGAGTCAGATTTACTTTCCCTTTCTCTTTCAGTGGTATTTTCTTTGTCCAAAAACCCGACCTCTGCATGAGATGGATGTTGCTGTGAAGGAGCAGTAACTGATCTGTCAAGTTTGTCGAGCGTTTCTGTGCCACCCAATTTATTATGCTACAAAAAACAGAGAATGCTTTATTTCAGAAATCCGCAACATAAATGTTTGGTAAGAATTTGGATCCATGCACATAAAGCACTCTAAATCAGCTAATTGTGTCCCCCCGATCCCTGTCCCTGCCACTGAGTCAGACTTTGCTCCTCATGCCCTTTTCAGTGTCTAATAATTTTAATGGATTTTGCTGTAGCTTCCAAGGACTAGTTTGAGACAATCACACTGATGCCAGTTTTGACCTAGATCTGAGGGAAGTCCATAACTCAGTAGCCACGAGTTCAATTTCTCAGTAATGTGCCAAAATTAATAACAATTTTAAAAGAGTCTTTGGAAGACTCCAAATGCCTGTTTTCTCCACAACGTGTCAAATCTGGGAGTGGAAAACCTTGTGTGAAGCTGCAGACACGTTCAGAATCTGATTTCACCACAACTCCAAGCTACCCTGTGCCAAGTTAAGTTACAGATTTTAATCTTTGCATCCTGCCTCACGCTGGGTAGGTGTCATTTAAAGGCCAGTGGAAGTACTTACATGAAACAGATTAACAAGCATTTGAATGTTATTTCATACCAACAGACCCACAAGTCACTCTTAGTTCTCACTCCTAAAAGCATAACAACTGTCTGAAAATTCTTTAGGGCATCCCTTCCATGAAGGACTGAATGTGGCTGGGTTATGCCATCACCTAGGGAAAACTCCCAGAGGCTTTGTGCTTGATGTGGTCAGGAGAACCACAGTTCTTCTACCATCAGAAGTGAAAAGATGAACTTGCCCTTCTTGTTATCTGGAAGAAAGAGGTGGTATTTTAATATTGGGGTGGTTTTTTTTAAATGTAATTCCTTCTTCCCTCCACGTAGGAGGACCTGATAACACCCTGTGCTCTAGGCTACACCCAATTTCTGGACATCATGCTATGGGGTAAAATTCCCACGTAGTTTGGTGGAGTAGAGATTTTGCATTTGGATGTTATCTGTTGTTACTGGCAGCATCTCTTTTTTTCTTCTGTGCTCTCCAGGACTGGAGTGTCTAATGGCACCAAAAGTGAAAGGAGGTTTTTCCACCCAAGAGAACCAAAACCAGCCATGCTGGTGGACTCACCTCAGGGAGCCAAGTGCTGGTCTCAGCAGCACGGATCACAACCATGCTGCATTTGTTGGTTCTATGTCTTTTTGACTAATTTATTTCATTGAAGTGTCACTGTTGGTCAGTGGCCGGGCAAGTTGCTGCTCCAGCTGTGACCAGTGAGCTCAACCCTGGACTTTCTGAGGTGTGTGGAGCGTTGTGTATCAGCTTGACGCCAGGCACATCTCCCAGTGCTTTTGGGACAGCATTCCCACAGTAAATGTCAGTGGATCACTCACATCACAGGCTTTTTCACTGCAGCCTGGACTGTGCCAGAAATCTGCAGACAGTTGCCTCTGTGTGCTTTGCTTTCCACTGTTGTGGTTTTTTTCCTTTCTTTTTCCTTTTAGAGCGTTATCTCAGGAAGACCCAAACAGAAATAAAGCACAAGGCCCTGCAGGATCAGACTGAGTAACTATTAGCTTGATGAGCTAGATTGCTTGGAGGGGGGTGTTTTTACCAGGGCTCAAATTGACATCTGCCAGGTCTCTCCTCCCCCTCCTTGGATCAGCTTCAAACAGCAGTTCTTCCTGTGTCTAAGAAATCAAGCATTTTAAGATTAAAAAGCTCTAAAATTGCCTCCAGCACAGGCTTACCTTGCTAAATCAGCACAGGCTGAAATGGACAGGCCAACTGCTGAACTCTGCACAGGACTTCCCATCCCATGGGGGACAGCTGAGCACTGCTGGCTGTTGGCTGGCACCTCACAGGATTGGATCAAAAATTTCACAGGGATAAAGGAAAGATGTTGATTGTAAAAAAAGTCTTAGGAGGAGCTAGTCTGAGTAAATAAAATACCATTCCCACCACACGCTGGAAATCAAACTTCACTTGCTTTTTACAATATCAACACATATTTAAAATACATATTTTTATATGTATTGAGGGTCTTTGAGGGTTTTGCAGCTGCCATCATCTTGTTCACTTATGGAAAGAGTGACTGGGCATATATTGCTCAGGGTGGGGATTTCCAGTTCGGGTGAGAGTGAGAGGGGCTGGGTTTGATCCTCTTCACAGAATTTCATTTTCTTGCCCAGGAGCAGGGCAAGAATTATCTTCTGCTTTCTCTCTGCAGGGTGATGACTGTTCAGTCACTTCTGCTTCACTTTCTCAACGCAGCAGTGATGCAAGAGAGCTCGAGCTCCTCCTCGTCCACCCTAAAACCATGAGGGTGTTGAAACCAGGGTATTGAATTCTCCGTACTCAGAGCACGTCCAGTCACCTGATTCTTTTCTTTAGAAAATGCTCTGTACCAGAAATGTTTTCCTGAGCTACTGGTAAAACCAAGGAATTGTGCAAGAACTGTGAAAGGAAAAAAATATGTGGTGAAACTCACGAGGCAACGTAAGCTCTGCACTGAAAAGGAAATTGAAAAGTGACTGTTCTCACACTGTAATTCACTTGGTTTGCTTCGGTCTCATGCAATTTCGCTCTGAGTTCATTACATTGGAAATAGACAATCAATCTCCTAATGCTTTTTAAATTATGATTAGTGGCCAACTGAAATCTAGCAATGAAGTTCTACAATACAGCAGGAGTCAGTAAATACATTGTGCTCTCAGCCTTGGAATGAGTATTTAACTTAAATCCTGACTAATAAACAGAGCCTTTATCAGAGTGTATCACACAATAGTTTTTAAATGTGATCAGGTTGACATGCTTTTGAAATCTTCATGTTGTTCTTAAATATTTCTTACATTCAGTTTCCTAGTAGTTGCTAAGTTCAAAGCCCTCAAAATCTGTTTCTTATTAGACTTGCAAAGTTTATATATTCTCCCTAACCAGGTTCAAATTTCAGCTGGGTTGTACTGTAATTTAGGAGGGGTTGGGGGGTGGGGGGGGTGTGTGTAAGTGTGCTTTGAGTTTCTCTTCTTTTTTTTTTTTCTCTGCGATTTTTTATTCATGTTAATGGGTGGATGAAAGAGAGAGAAAAAAGAGAAAGAGCAAGAGAAAGAGAAGGGAGAAAAGGAAAGACAGGGATAGACTGAGAGTTAAATGGAAAAGGAAGCAAAAAGACAAGGGGAAAAATAGAAAAAAAAAAAGATAAAAAGGGAAAGAAAAACAAAATTAAAAAGAAAAAATGGGAAGGAAGGAAG
>VZTH01013099.1:36881-53919 GCA_013397815.1 Aleadryas rufinucha | reverse complement strand
AGGAAGGAAGGAAGGAAGGAAGGAAGGAAGGAAGGAAGGAAGGAAGGAAGGAAGGAAGGAAGGAAGGAAGGAGAGAAAACATGGATTTCTGAAAACATGCACTGAAAACATGCATTTTTGCTGTCACTGTATGGAAATATCAGGAAAGAAGGGTGAACCCTGAATACGTGCACATCCTGTGCCCTACAAATAGCAGGGCTACGAAGAAGACAACTCTTTTTCAACTATTTTTATGCCCTGGAACTCTGCTTTCTTTGCAGACCACAGTATCTTCCCAGAGGGAAAAGAGTAATAATTCAGAAATCACTTCTGTTGAGTGAGAAGATTCAAAAGATATATTCTAAAAAGATGTTTCAGCTAAGCTGTTTTTAAGGGTGAATGGTTTAAGTAAATTTTAGAAGCAGGATGCTGCCTGAAGAGCTATGATTAAAGAGAAATCTGTGTCAATAAGCTCCAACAGAAGGAAACTAAACACCCTAAGGGATAAAAAAAAATCTGAATTAAAAGAAAATCTAAGAGAGTTCTTATCTCAGTCTCGCTTTTCAGTCTTATGGTAGTTTTGATCCCCTTCTCCCACACAACATTAATGTGTATTCATTTAACAAATTCATCTGCGCTTCCAAAATGACAAGGAAAACATCCTGGAAAGAGATCCGTATTTGGTAAAAGTGGAATTTGAGGTCAGCATTAGTAAAAAATCCAAGCATACAAAAAAATTCAAGCCTCCCAAACTTCCTAAACTGGAGAATTTCCTTGAGCTTGTTTTTCTGCCAGATGGGGTTTTTATATTAACAGACCCCGAGCTTCTGTTTCAGAAACATCAGGATAACTCCAGTTCAGGTGTTGGCTTGTGGTCACATACAAAATGAATTAAAAAAATGCATAAGAAAAATATAAAAATTCCAGCTCATTCAAATTAACCCTTATGCAATGCTTGGATTAGGAAGGAAATGATGGCAGGGAAGAAGGAGAATTCGGGACATCATTCTGTACCTCCTTCAGGAAACTGAAGCCATGGAGAAGCGTCTTCCAGATACCAATACAAAAAGCAAAATGAGCAATTCAGTGTTTTTAAGCCCAGATATGAAGTTAACTACCTAAGTGACCTGCCATACATTGTCAAACGCAGCCAGAGAGCCAGATCTCCAGCCTCCTGCTGCATTATACAGAATATTTGAATTAGGGCTCAGCTATAAGTGCTCCACTTCCATGGATATTTAAACCAGCAAGAGCAGACAACTTGGAAAAAAAGTAAACAAGTAGTATGGGAAATCCACTGAAACAGATTGTCTGTCATTTCACTTTTGTTCTATTTATTCTGTCTGTAGTTCAAACCTCATTTTTCTACGGCTTGCCTAAACAAGTTCTTGGTTGTAGCTGCGACTTCCTCAGCACAGGAGAAAAATTTCAACTCGCTTTTCTTAGGGGAAAGAAACCCAGTGTGTTGTTTCTGAAGAGTATTGGAGCCATCTGTAAGGACAGAATGTGTCACTGCATATTAAGGAGCTCAAGGATCAGGCCCTGGATACTTCTACAGAGGCATTTGATTGCTTTAGTAGCTATTTTGTTGTGACATTGCTGAACATGATATTTCAGCTGAACAGAAACACAGGAATAAAATAACTTAAAAAAATCTTACTCGAAAAGTTAACGGAGTGAATTGTGGCAGCACCTCAGCCATATCTGTCATACTCCTGGAACAGAGCTGCTTCTCTTGTTTTCAGTGAAGAGATAATATGTTTTAGTGTGCTTCAGGCTCAGGCAATACACCCAGGGAGACAACCTACAAAAAAACCCCAACCAAACAAGAAAACCCCACAGCTGGAAACCATCCTTTAGCATGGATAAATAAGAAAAGGTGATGTAAGCAACAATTAATTATTTCCCTGACTGAAGAGATGAACCTCATGGTCAGATCTGAGCAGTCTGGGGTAGTGGAAGGTGTCCCTGCCCATGGCAGGGGTGTTGGAATTAGTAGAACTTTAATTTCCTTTCCAAGACGAGCCATTCCAGAGCTCTGTGATTCCATTATGTGATTTTTTGGCACTCATAACCTCGCAGAGTGCACATGCAGGACCTGAGCTGAAGTTAGCAGGAGTGCTCTGAGGAACCAGCATCAAAAAAAGGTCCTGATTTGCCCAAATGTAAAACATTTAAGTATTTCCAATTCAAATTTCCCTTATTTAGAGTGTGCCTGTGCTTGCCCGGCTGTGCCCCAGGACAGCTTCACACAAACTGGAATTTAGGGGCCCTGGGGCTTTTAATGGAAGGTGTTTGGTTGCAGGGGTGCTGGGGAGCTGTGCCACATCCAGCAGCTCCAAAACTGTGACAGCACCACGCAGTCAGGCAGGGAGTAATTACATTTAGGCAGCCACAGCCCTGAGGCCTCCTTGCCCTATGATTTCCAAGGTCATACGCTCGAAGCAGAGGATATGTAATTTTCCTGATGGTTTAAAATGGAAAGTTATTTGATACCTCCTCCTCCAGAAAGGGAGCAAAAAAAATATGGGAGTGGTGAAGTAGTTGAGCTCAGCCTCTTCCAGTCCACAATTGGGAACAGATTCCCAGACTGCTTTGATGGTAGGAAGGCTCCTTGAAGGAACAGCTGTCGTTGTTCCTGGGTTCACCAAAGATAGCAGCAGCAGCAGCCACGACTTCCAGAAGAGATTAATGGCAAGGCAGAGAGGAGGAAATGTCTCCTCCTGCAACAACAGCAGCTGCCATCTGCCAGCAAGGCAGGAGGGGCTGGGCAGCCTTCTCCAGGCTCCCAGCTCCATCCAGGGTGCATCCAAGCAAGGGGCCTGGATGGGACCTGCAAAAATAAGATTCGGTGCCTGCCTGGCCTGGTCAAATTGTTTTTGTGGTTTGGAACACGCCAAGCCTTTCTGGAAATGAAATGGAGCCGTGGTTGCACCCTTCACAGTGAGGATGGGGTATGCAGGGTCCTCTGCTCTCTGGTCCTAAACTCTTGGGGATGCCTTACATCAGCAAAAATAGGGTATAAATTTCTTGAAATATGGTGTGAAGAATGGAGAGAAATGAAGAAAAGTTAAGGAAGACTGTTATTGGGAAAACTCAGCATTTTCTGAGCTGGATCAGCTTTAGGAAGGGAGAGACAGAGACAGCAGGAGGGAAAAGAGGTGCTATAAAATGAGAATAGATGAGGCAAGAGTAAGAGATATCTTAAGAATCTTTCTGAAGTAAACTCTCAGAAGGAGCTTTCTGTGGAAAGAAAGGTTTGATCCAAGGTTCACAGCTGGCTGAGAGGGTGACAGGGTGCAGGCACCCGTGGAGCAAGGCTGTGGCAGGACCAAATGCCTCAAGGGCAATTAGTGGTTCAGGGGACTGGAAAAGTTACAACTCAGCTCCCTGCCTACTTCAGAGCTCTGAAAGCAGCATCTGTCAGCTTCCAGCTCCATCACCCTTCCCGCACAACCTGGAGCTGGGTTGTTCCACAGTCCCAAGAGTGGCAATGTCCCACTCCGTTGTAGGAGAACAGTCTGTCACAAGTCATCGAGCATTTTTAAAATGTTTGTTTTGTGGTCAAAACCCTTGCTCACAGTTTAAATGTTTGCCCCAGAGCACCTACTGGACTTCAGTAGGGTCAGCATTCATAAGGGATCAGCTTTACCTCACCATGCATGACCCCAAGGCACATCTGAGGAAATCTTCAGCCTCTGGTTGTTCCTGTCCTCAGCAGCTTCATGATTCGCAGAAGGGATCCGGCAGCAGGGACATATTTCTTCATTCCTGTGTCAGACTTGTGGAGCCTTGGTGCTTGCACAAGTTCTTGCCTTCCCAGTCCTCAGCCCTCCTCGGGCCCAGAGGCTAACAGCCCTGTCAAGTGAAGTGCACGAGTTATGAGCTGCAATAGCCTTTCTTGTGGCAATTTAACTGTCTTCCTGGGGTAAATCAACCACCCCACAACGTGATTATAAGGCCACTTTCCAAGAATCTGCTAATGAGTTCCTCCTCAACACCTAATGATTTACCTTGCACGGCTTTTCGTTAAATTTGAAATTGCTGTTTTAAAGGGAGGGGCACCAAGGAACGAGAACCAAGTCATGCGCTGAAGACCCCAGAGATCAGAGTTGGATGAAGAATGCAGGAATTCCTGGCTCCTGTCACTGCATTCATCCCTGTCTGTCCTTCTCAGCCATTCCTTCTTGTTTCTATAAAAAAAATAAAAGCCTTCCCTTTATGTTTGGAAACTCCACTACAAGAAAGTGCTTAAAATGGCCACCTTATTTCTTTGAGAGGCAGAGCTAAATTGAAACATGCCATTTTGCTCATGTCACTGAAATAAGGTCTTGAGAAGCATGAAGACCACAATGAGGCCTTGGAAGCCCAGGAAAAAAAAAGCTCAGCACCAGCTCCACTCACAGGATGGTGTTCACTAAACCTTTCACTGAACCATGGAAGATTTTCTTTTAGGAGTATTATTTAAGAAAAGTGTTAAGAAAATAAAAGAGAAGACGGAGATGTGAGGATGCAGGAAGTGGGGGAAAGATTTCTCTTCTCTTTCAGCTGCTCAGGTGGACCCTTGTGCCCTGAATTTTTGAAATGCCAGTGAAGTTTGGGGATGGAAGGAGAAACAATGCTGCTGCTATACTCTGTTTATCCACTCCATGATGATTCTGATGGCTGGTTTTTCGTGTTCTTAATGAGTAATCATTTACTCAAGTTAATCTGGCCGCTGGTAAGGTCCTTCTATCAGAATTTTCATCCTTTCTGTCAATTTAAAACTATGATGGATTGCTGTGAGGTTACAGCAGCTTTCATTCACTTCACGCTGTGATAAGCCCTGTGTCCTGCTGCTCTTGCAGAACCTCCACGGTGGGGACCACGAGGCAGGGCCTGGTTCCACACAGCAGCTTTTTGGGATTTCTGCAGTGCTTCAGCGTGGCCAGGATCCTGTTTTGGCTGTGGGCTGCAGGCGTCTGTGTTCTTCAATGCACTTGGTTTAGGCAATAAAGTGCTTTGTCTGTCTGCAAACACCACACAGTGCAGGCGAGGGTGGCCGGCCCCACAGCCAGGTGTCCGGCGAGGAGCCACCCTCCAGGATTGCTCCACTAGGAATTAAGGATGCTGATGCAAAAACCCACATTTCTCCTCTGTAATCTCCACACACAGTTTCCCAAGCTTCTCTCTCCACACACTGTCAGCTTGCTGGAAGAGGAGGCGAGGCCCCTTTTCGTGGTGTCTGTGTGTGCACGCGGGGTCCCTCGCACTGTTCCCACAGCCCCGGTGAATGCGTGCACAGAAGCGGCGCAGCCGCTCCCGCCAGCCCCGGTGACAGCCAAGCCCTGCACAAAGGAACGGGCAAATAATGAAGTCTGGGAGTAAACTCTGGCAGGGGACCAGGCCTATAATTCCACTTGGCAGGATTATCCAAGCCAGCAAGGAAAGCTGACTTTGTAGTATAAACAATTAACTGTGGTGCTAAAGGATCTACCACATGCTACATCGCTGGCCAGGAAGGATGGGGGGAAGCAGGAATGGTTGATGTCTTTCAATTAATTTGTTCTCTGCAGATTATTCAGCTTTGGGGCTTGATGGATTTGTTTTGCTTTATTAATAAATAGGAGGACACACAGGAAAGGGAAAATGCAGTGCATCCTGTGTCTCAGCAACCAGTAGGGTTTTTTTGCATGCTAACTCTTCTGAGTCTCAGAGCAATATTTCATTTGTTGTAAGTGAACTTTATCTTCAAAGAAATATCCAAGCAACTTAATTAATAGCTGATATCCAGAAACAATGGCAGGCACTTTTCCACTGACATTTTGGCAAGGAAATGTGTAAACATAGGAACTGATGGAGATTGCATATTGAATTATCCATTGACTTAGAGAAAGACCTTTCTTGATACTACAGTAATATCCTTCATAATTTTTTAATGAAGAGGAGGGCTGATTCATTCAGGAAAAAGAAAATTCAATCCATATTTTGTTGTTATGATCTTAGCAATGACTTGACAAACATTTAATATCTAAGCTTCAGGATAGCTTTCTGTTTTATAAAACTTCCTTATTTCTCCTGGATTTTTACTTGTCCCTTTTCCAGAACGTGCTAACTACTACTACGCACTAGTCTAAGTACTTCCTACTTTGGAACTCCTTAAGTTACAGATTTAATTTCAAGTCTTTTATAGCTAATTTGAACAAAGACTGCAAGCTTTTTCTCTGTGGAAGTTTGTTTAAAATATACAGTGAGTTGGAAACACCTTTCTTCAGAGGAGTGAGCTCTAGGAGGAGTTTAGGATGGGACTATTGAAGGCCAAGACACCATATAATTCTGACTTTATACAGAGCATGACAGGGCTGTGACATCAGGACATCGAACTGGGCAACCAGGAGATTTGTCACTGCTCAGGGATTTTTAGTAGCTGTGTTCCATGGCCGCAACACCAAATTCAGGACTCCTTTAACTAAACAGGGACAATCTTGGATTCCCGTACTTGTGAAATTGGCTTTGGCTCTGAAAGAAAGACAGCTGAGGTTGCTCTGTTTTTAAAGAACACAGCACAGAGACCATTCCAAGTCTGCTCTCCCTGGCACCCCATGTGTGTTTCTGCCTGTGTGTGTGCCTTGATGAGCTCAGCCCCACGGGAGATCAAGCCCCACCTTCTCTGCTCCCATTTCATTTCAGTTTTGGTGGAAATATCGGGCATGTGAGTTAATAAACCACTGCTTTATACATCAGATGATCAACAGAGAGCCAAGGACACCGAAAGAGGAGGTGCCTTGGAGCAGCCCAAGCATGCAATCACATGGAATTCTGCTGCAGATCACCAAGCAATTACCAGGCTTAAAATAAATCCTGCAAAGGGTCCTTTCTTCACCTTTCCTATCCCAAATGCTCCGTGATCATCTCATCCCCTCCTCATTTGTCCCCCTCAGTGGTCTCAGGCATCCCAAGCCTTGTGACTCCCATGGTGGGGCTGGCACCCGGCACAGGATCCATCAACACCTCACCTTCCCTAGGCGGTGACGGGCCAGCACAACTTGCTGACACCTTTCAGGCATCCCAGACAGGGAAACAGGGGCACAAAAATAGACAATACCCCACCAGCAGCGCTGACAAATCCTGATTGTAACGGGGCCAGCTGTTGGAGGCCACCAGCCAAAATGCCTTTGTATGAATTCAGCGGTCAGATGACAATAGCTTTTAACCCAGCTGTGTCCGGTGGGATTTTCCCTTGTGCTGAGGCAGCCGCTTCCCACAGCAGCCAGCACAGGAGGGACCAACAAATGGAACAATTGCACCTCCCAAGGTACGAGCACAAGTTTGTCCAAAACTTTTACAATCCCCGTAGTTTTATTTTAATTGGAGAGATAAATTATTCCACCACACCCTGGTGCACGGGGTGCACAGTGAAGGATATAATAAGGATAAGGCATGGTGCTTTTAGATGTGTAACAGGGGACAGAGATATCTGCTTTGCTTTGAAGTAAATCACACAAGGACCACCATTATCTCATGGAAAGTTTTGAAAACTCCATTTAAGAGCACTTGTGTCCAGATTACCCCTGCGCCAGAGCAAACCAGAGAAACCTCTTGAATCATTCCTGTCCTTAGACTATCTCACAACACATTTGCCAGGCTGCTGAAAGAAGGTAGCATTTCCTCCAGACACCACATGTTGTGGAGTATTATAAATATATTGCAGAGCCTAGAATCAGGATAAGATTAGTGAGCTCGTGAAACAGTAGTGTTTTACTTTCTTGTCTCATTTATTTGAGAGGCACCAAAGCCGGTGTTGAAACCAGTTTTTTCGCATGTAAACATTCTAAAATAGCACATGGAGTTCATCTTCAAAGGTGCGTGTTCCCCCAGCACATATGTACAGACAAGGTGCCAGAACGTGGCTGTGCCTCTGCCACTCCAGCTACAATTTGCTGTCCTCAGCCGGTGCCTCTGAACCCGGGAGTGCTCCCAGTTAAAGTGATCCCAGAAAAACAAGGGGGTGAGAGCCTGCCCTCCACCTCCAGCTTTTCCCACAGGCAGGATCCAGAGGAGAGCACCCAGGAACAGCGAGGGGCTGCCTCCCCAGGAGCTGGGTGTAAACCTGTGACTGCTCAGCCTTAATAAACCCAGCCCAGCCTATGCCTAACTAGCTGCTTTTCCCCACAGCTGTCCAAAATGGGGTGTGACAGCCTGAGAGGTGTCTGTAGTGAGGAACACAGCTCAGAGGGCATTGTGGGGGCTCTCTGGGTTTTTAATTCCCACGTTTTCGTGGCAATCCGAGGTGATCTTTGGAAAGGTGTGCCCATTTTGCAGGAACACCACTGTTAGCTCCAGTGCTGTGAGAGCCAAGAGCACTGCAGGTGTGGATTGAGGCACCTGGGAACCTCATTTTGTACCAAAACACTCAGCACCACGGGGTTCCAACCACTCTGAGATCAAACCTTCAATAAGGACCCCCACTCATAAATCAAATCATGGAATTTCTCCAGTGAGAAGAGAGTCACTGGGCTGTTAGCAGGAGAAGCACCACCTGCTTCTTAGGTTACCTGCAAATCTAAAGTTCATTCTCATGGTCTGCAAAACTCCTGGGCTCTGCTGGAACTGAGACCTCATATTCTCTTTGTTTTCCTTTTATCCAGCGATCTGAAAACCTATTCTCTTGGAGGGCACTGCTGAATAAATCACTGAGTCCTTATGAAGCACCAATAAATATCAGTATTTTTCACAAAGAAAAGGAAGAACACACTGCAGGGGAAAAAAATCTGTACTGAAAATTTTGACTTTTCTTTTCTGAAACATAAATTATTTTGGTCATCAATCAGCTATTAATTCATGACTAATAACAGAAATATTTTGATAAGAGTTTTATTTTCTGTTAGTGTTATTTTAAACAGTAAGAGTTCCTTTTATTTGTCTTATTTTCTTTTATTTTTAGAGAGGAGTATTTACCAGATATTTAGCCTGCATGAAATATATATATGTATTTCAAACGTCCACAACTCTCTGCTGCTAAAGGATTTAGCAAACAAGTGCAGCCAAGTGGGAAAGTAGAGGAAACACAGGAAATTTTGATGAGATATTGATTGGTTTATTTGGTTTAAACTTTTAAGTCCTGCACTGTGGGGACAGGAAAATTTTAACACTGGCGACAGGTTCGATAATCTACAAACCAGATTATTCAGTAGAAGGCTGCTAATTATTCACTTCATCATCTAAACTCGATGAATTAACACTTCGAATTTTATGGGTCCTGCTTTCTCCTGGCAGTGTTT
This sequence comes from Aleadryas rufinucha, assembly GCA_013397815.1. Lineage (NCBI taxonomy): Eukaryota > Metazoa > Chordata > Aves > Passeriformes > Aleadryas > Aleadryas rufinucha. The sequence continues at coordinate 44,680 of VZTH01013099.1, read as the reverse complement.
TCCTTGGGAGCCTGGTGTGTATACTGGTGTGCCTGTGCTGCTATTTCCAGGTCCAACATTCCAACGATAAAAACGCGGTCAGGAATCTGACTGGTAATTATTAATAGTTACACAGTGTGTTGTGCCTTCCAAGTGAAGAAGTGGCACGAGTTAAATTTCTGACATTCACAAGGAATCTCTTTCCTGGAATCACGCGGGATGGAAATCTGTTGAGTTCACAATAACTGGAAATTTTGCTTCCTCAGAAAAATCCAAAGCTCCTGGAGCAACATGGCAAGTGAGTTGTTGTCATCTCACCTCCTTTTAGTTTAGGTAGACTCTGAAATTAGGTCATTAGGATGGTCTTTAGGTGTGGTGATTTTTAAGTCAGGAAGATAAAATCAGAAAGAAGAGCCTTCAGTTCTAAGTCGTACAAATTTAATTTAAAAAAAAAAATTCAAGTGTCCACAAAACTCTGAGGAAAAAGGGATTTAACTTGGTAAAAGTAGTTAAGTGTGCATAAGGGATGGAAAAAAAATAATAAGAAAAATAACTGGCTTAGAATTAGTTGCCACCTCCTTTAAAGAAAGATAACAATGTGTAATATTGAAAAATATTGAAATAGAACAATGTGTAACCTCTTTGTGCGCTTCGTATCTTTGCCACTCAGGTGAAGGCAGAGAATTGCACAACATTTTCTTGGTTCACCGAGGGCACTGAGTCAGCTTTGCTCTTCCAAACAACCATTTCAGTTGGGCAAAGCCAGATTTTCATCATTATTTTGTTGCTACCCTTTTCACTGGAGCCTCAGGGCTGATAAAGGTCTTGTAGCTGCAACAGAGAGTGAAACAGAGAGCCTGGCACCAATGCCCTGCGATGAAACCCCAAATTTAACTCTGCCATAAAGTGAAAACAAGTTGTGGCCAGCAAGGCAAAAAGTATGAAAACAAACAGACTTTGAGAGCTCCTTGGTAGGAACTTGCAATGAAGTGGAGCGTTGAAGAGGCGGCCAGAGGAGCCTCCTGGGGTTCAGAAAGTTCAGATTTATCAGTGATCCAAAGCTCTGGGAGTTTTGAGTGCTGTCCATCACCACCAAAAACGTGAATGACCCCATTTATTCCATTTCCACAGCAGTGATAGAGAGCACTGTCCAAGAAACTGGGATGCAACCCACAGAAAACAAACAGAATTTCTTGCTGGGGCACATCTGAGCAGCTGGTTTTTTTTGTCCTGGAAGCCAAGCCGAAAGAACAGTGTTATCTTGTTATGTTAAAGTGCAGTTTAAATGCTGCTCGTTCATCTCACAGAACATAAAAACCACCGGCAAATATTGTAAATAAAGGAAACCCACAGTAGTACTGGGCAGCAGAGGCCGTGCTCAGGCTGGCTTGCTCTGGTGGATGAGAACCTCTCTCTCCTTAACAATCTTCAGCTAATTAGTGTCGTTTTGCAGAGCTGCAGTTCCCTGTGCACAAGTTTGTGGGCAAAAGACTGCTTTTCCAGCCTCTATAACTCGAAAAATCTAAGCAGTGCCTTGTGATTTATTTGTAAAAGAACGGTAATCTTGGTGGACCCAATCTCATCTCCTGGTCTGCCTCACCCATTTCTGAGTCTGTTTCCATGTCCTACATTTGCCTGCATTGGAGTTTCCTCTCTTGGAATACACATAGCAGCATTAAAACAAACTAGGTGTTCCTTAAATATTATATTATTAGATGATATTATTATTGATAATGAGTATAACTGAGAAAAATTAATCAGATTGGTCTTTCCTTGCTTTGTGGAGGGATGAGCCCTCACTGCTTTTTGTGAGCAACAGTAATGGTTAAAAATAACAATATTCACATTTCTACTTTCAGGAACAGAAGGAATTCTGGAGGGTGAATGGATTGATTGTTTCCTTTCCTCCTCTCCTTTTCCTCACCAGCTCCAGACCCAGATAATAAAAGCTGATTTTAGAAGATGAGATGAACCCTCTTGCAGCATACTCCAGGTTTTATTGATCCTTCAGAATTAAACTGGAGGCTTCCAAGGGCTGCCTGCAGCCAGGCCCTCAGTTAAAGGTTCACAGTTCCCTCTCTAATATACAGCCTCTCTGTGTTCCTGGAAAGAGGATTTCAGGAGCCATTCTGGTGTGTCAGGTCCCATAGACACCAATATATGCATGTATTTATCAAAATAGCTGATCCACAAAAAAAAGAAATCATTGTAAAATTCCTATGCAAATACCATTTTCTAGCTGCCACACCAGCATTTCTCAACATGATACTTGGATAAAGCATCATTGCATATAAAGAAACAATGCATATGAAAAAGAATACTACAGATTATACACATTTTTCAGCAAATCATTCTCAAAGCCAGCTGGTGTTTCTCATGGAGAACTCAAAATTTCCCCTCTGTGCTTCTCCTTTTGATATATATTCATTATTTATAAAGTAAAAGATTAAATTATTAATGTTCATTAATACATCCACATTACATAAAGCAGATGGAAATATTTAATGTATTTTTTGCCAATATTCATCCCTAATGGGGAGACAGGGAAAGTGTTGAATACAGCAATTATCAGCTCACAGCAAAGCAGTAGAACTGATCAAAAGTTAGCCTCAGAGGAGCCACAAGTGGGTCTTTAGACACTGAGAGATGAGGTGATAGATAATTTTTAAAAATTTATTCCTAATTTGGGGTTGAAAAATACCTCCATTTCCAAAATTTCCCTTTTGGATGAGTGGAACTCGCTTCAGCAGAGTAACAGACTACCCAACTCATCCACCTCAGCAACCCGTGACAAAAGGCTCAGGTGAGATGCAGCTGCGTGTGGATTTCTGTTCAGTGTTCCACACAAACTGGATTTTAGGATCACTACATTGACCAAGGTTGATAAACGTGCTACGAGTCCCTAAGCAAACACCAACACTCACTAACATGCATCAGCCTGTGGTTCACATTTTTTTTCAAGTGTTTGGCCTAATTTTTTTTATGCTGATCATTCATTATTTATTGAAATAATAATTAAATAGAGATGCACACAAAGATCATTAGCAACCATAGCAGGAAGGTTTTCCTGAATTTATTTCTGGTGATGCATGGTAAGTGACCAGGGGGTTCCTTGCCTTCCCCTAAAGTCATTTTCTTTCCATGAATCCATTTAACACAGTGTTTCATTCATTGCTCCTGCGTGTGCATTGCATTTAAAGTAGATGTCACAGGGACCAGCAAGGGCAGTGCTGTGACCACCTGAAATTCAGTGCCAGACTGAAACACCTTTCCCACCAAACCCTCTCATCTTTGTAGTTGGTATTTCAGGAGAAAAAGTTAAAAGGAGTGTTGATCATATATTTCAATAGTCTGGAATTATTCATCAAAAAGGGAAGAAAATTTATAAATACATGGAAGAGGCAAAATAACTCAGAAGAAAATGAAATATTGGCTATTCCTAGATAATATTACAATCTATATTAACTACCTGTTTAGGTAAATTCAGAAACCTACTTCAAGAAACTCTAATTTAGTACAGGATTCAGTGAGGTGATCAACGAGTATTTCATCTTCCCCATTTAATGTTTAAATAAATTGTTTCTTTTCCTACTGCTGGGCAGTTTGGGCAGGTATATTGTGGTTTCTGCAGTAGTCTGTTCTAAATCCATCCCTTCCTGCTGCCACTGCTGGGGCACCTGGTGCAACCTTGGTTGTGCTTTAGACAACAGAAGCATCACCCCTCATGTTCCAATATTCCTTGTTCTGTCCCCAGAACAAGGTGTGTGCACTGCAGGGTTTCTGCTGGGAAATGGAAAGTCAAAGTTACGGCTTTGGGAGCCAGACAAGAGAGTGTTGGGTCTTTCCAAGGCCCTTGATTCATTCCACATTCACTGCCCTGAGAAAGCACTGCTGCCTCCTGCATTTTGCCTTTGCCAGCCGTCAGTCTGGACACACACCCTGAATAAATGAGGGTGAAAATACACCACTGCAGCCCTACAAGCATTTTATATATAGGTTTTTTTCTGCAAGACTTAAAGGCCTTCTCTCTGGGAGAAAAAAAAAACCAAAAAAACCAAGAAAGAAAAAGGTCCTTTAAAAACCATTCCATGAATTTCAGAGCTAAGGAAACATTAATGTTCCCTGTAGGTCATATCCAGGGTAGAAAATTACATTGTTTTGTGCCCCTTTAACAGGGCATAAAACAGCTTAAAACATCAACTAATCTAGTTTTAAAAATAGCTCAGTAGTCTCTGCTTTGCAGTAAAGTAGGGAGTGATTTTTGTTTCTTTTTCAAGCAAGGGAGTGCAGCAAGAGTTATTCTTCTGCAGGGTGATGAGGGAGCCACGCATTCCAGAGGCAGGAGAGAAGCCTAAATTCCTTGCAGGCTGTAGAGATGCCACAGTCCTCGTGCCACTGCTGTCCCAGGAGTGACCCTGGGGTGGCACAGGGCAGGGCAGGAGGGGATCACAGCTTGAGGTGACAACATTTGATGTTTCCTGTGGCTTTTGCACTTCCTCTACAAGCCCAAGAGTGGGTTCGTAGCATTTGATACTGAAAAGTCGACTATCAGAAGATAAAGCAAGAGTGGAAAAGAAAGAAGCAGCTGGTATTTCAGACCATTTTCCAGGGGGTAGCATAAAGAGCAGACAGCAGATATACTCAAGCAGTGTCCAACAGAAACCTGAGAGGGATTACTGACTTCCTCCACACTATGACATATTTCAATTCAGGACATATGGAATAAATCAGGGCGGACAGCACGGAGCTGGAGCACACAGGAAAATCAGTAACAAACCTGGAGGGCAGTCAGAGGTGCTTGGAAGCCTGGGGGCTGTTAGCAGCCAGCTCTGCTGCTTTTCAGCTGAGCTGGGATCAAGTGGGCACTGGGCAGACCAAAGGAGAGCTGGCAGAGGCACGAGCACTGTTCATTTGCAGCCACGTAGTTGTTGAGGTTGTGGTCACCATTCTTTTCCATCCCTCTGCCTCCTCCTTGGAGCAGCACTTGATGTAGGATAAGGGTGTTGGCATGAGTAGCCAGCACATAAAGCAGGGATTTGATCCGTGATCTGGGTATTTGTGGCACCCTTTGTACCCTGTGACTGCTGGAAACATTTAATAGGTTTAATAAACCTTTAATAGGTTTAATAAACCTTTAAATTCATCAAAATTCCAGAATGGTTTGTGTTGAAGGGACCTTAAAGCCCATCCAGTGCCACCCCTGCCATGGGCAGGGACACCTTCCACTGTCCCAGGCTGCTCCAAGCCCTGTCCAGCCTGGTCTTGGACACTGCCAGGGATGGGCATAAATCATAATTTATACATAACATATAACTATATATAAAGAAAATTTAATCATAATCATCACATTGAGCTCGTAATTGAGCCACTCCAATGCAAAAATACAGGCAATTTTCCACTATTGCTATAAACAGGCCAGGATCATTTAATAAATGGGAGAAAAAAATAAAGGGAATTGGAAAAATAAATATTTAAATAAAACAGCCCTGTTATCTCTCTCTTCTGGCAGACTTTTTGGATGCCATCAGGTCTGATTGTGAGCTCAGACCGATATTTTCTGTTGGGAAGCCAGGGCTGCCCCCAGAGCTCTCTGCAGCTCTGCTCTGCTGGGTGTTTCTGTGTGTCTCACATTCAGGTGGGGCAGCTCATGCTGGCTGGAGCCAAAGAAACCCTTATTTCCTGGTCATTTGGGGTTTTGCACTACTTCTTTCCCATTTTTTTTTTAATCTATCAGGCTTGGCATTGTATCTTAGCTGCAAAAACGAGGGTTCCAGGCAGGGCACACATCTGGAGGGGCAGGACTAGCATTTCTTGTGGAAGTATCCGTGTCTTTCATGCAGGCAGCATCTGCAATCTGCTGTTTTTAATTCTCATTTGAGCCATTTCAATGCAATATACCTTGTTATTACAGCAGAAGGGCTGGGGGAACAAGTTTTTGGCTGAACCCAGGGTGTAGTAGCCCAGGAAGGATCTCTTTAGTCAGGATATTCTCAAGTTACCTGGGGACAAGCAGAGCAGCGCCTTCTGATGTTCTGGTTTTTTCATTCAGTGGGAAAAGACTGAGAATATTCCATATTTTCCAGCCCTCTCCATCTCTCCTGCTGCTGTCACAGGGTAGCCTGCAACCTGTCCCCACACAGATGAGTTTTCTGCTTCCAAGAGAATTTCCCTAGGCCAAAAATACTGAATTTTCTGTCATAATCCTCATCCTGGAGTCACTGCACGGATCTGGGGAAAATGCACCTCTCTGCTTCACCTCTCTGGTGGAGGTATAGGGAGGCAGGAATGCAAAATTAAAGTCTGACAGGGAATAACCATCACAAATATAACAAGGATTTTTGGTTTTTTCTCTGAGTACACAGCAGCACATTCATGTGTGGGTTCATGTGTCAGCGTGAGCTCAGTGTTCACGTGTCTGAGGTCACAAATTCCTCCTGTTCCCCACGCTGCCATTCCTGTGGCCATCAGCAGCTGGCTGCAAATTGGGTGCCAAACATCATCTTACTCCCTAAGCCAAACTTTAAATAAATTCTGGAAAGCTTTGGATTCGCATCCATTCCCCTCTTTTCCATGCAGGGATTGATGTGATTCAGAAAAAACCTCTTCTTCAGCCTCTGCTGGGGCAGATTCCTAGCTGAACCCAAGCTGGGATGAGCTAATTCTGATTTCTGCCTGACAGAAACCTTTATTTTGATGAACCCCTATAATCGAGGCAATAATCAATAAACACAGATCTTCTCATCCTCTAAAGAAACCTTCCGAATTTCTTTTGAGGAACAGAGGAATGTTTCTAGCTATCCATCAGACAAATAAGTGGCTACAAAATTTTTTGTTAAATGACACTGGCACTGGATTCAGCTCTGTCACTCAAGCTAGAGTGGAGAGGGAGCTGCATCACAGGTCTCTGGGTCTTTAATTAATTAATTGGGAGTATGATGAGATGGGGGTTCCTCTGACAGACAGCAAGAGAAACTCAGCATCCACACAGAAACGATGGACTTGCCCTCAGCTTTAATTAGAGATCCACAGATGCAAGAACCACTTTTAAGAGGAAATGACAGAATAATTTTTTCCTGCATACATTCTCTTCTTTCCTACTTACATTCTCATTTCCAAGGGACATCTGTGCCCACCAGTGCCTACCCCAGCTGAACATCTCTCAGTGCAATCACCTCAAGGACCAGCACCAGATCATATTCTTTTCCTCCCATGTATTCCTGTTCTTCTGTATCACTGCTACATAATGGATTGTAACCTCCAGAAATCATTTTCTCCTACAAATGTTTAAACACTTCCCTTAACTCATGTACTATTGTTGTGTTGATTTGGGGTTTTTTTTTCACTTTCTCAACTGTGCTTTTGTGCCATCAAGCCTCCCAAAGCCTCATTCAATCAGAATAAGCTGCACATCAAAACAGCAGATATTTTTATTTTATGTTATTTTGTTTTACTTTATTTGCAGCATAACTGGTAATTTCATTTTCCTTTGTGTTATTGCCATATTGTCATAATATTTTTGGAAGAGAAAGGGAATATTTAAGCATTAATAAAATAAATATCATAATATGAGTCAGCAAGAGGTTGGGTTGGGGTTTTTTCCCAGTATGAAGTCACAAATTCTAGAACAAAAAATTAATTAATGATAGGCAGACTCTGAAGACATGTGACAGCAAAACCGTAATATTTCTGCTGGTCTTCAGGTCAAAGGGCAGTTAAAATATTTTTGATTGTGAGCAGTAATTCTTTTTAGGTTATGAATCGCTGAGCTTTATGGTTTTAAATGTTCCTTCTTCCCCCCCCTCCCCCCCCCCCCCCCCCAC
>VZTH01013099.1:21553-36866 GCA_013397815.1 Aleadryas rufinucha | reverse complement strand
CCCGGTTAAGGAGCAGCAAGATTTTAGTAACAATTGATTCCAGGCTGGGATGCTTTAGCAGTTCATCAGGCTATCTGGGAGCTGATCGATGTGTCAAAGAGAGGATTCCAATTAGCTGGTTCAGCTCTGGTTAAGGTACTGTGGCTGCCTAGAGGGAAAGAATCACTAAGACACATCACTCCCCTTTTTCAGCTCTCATTGTCCCTATGTTCAACTTTTCGGTACACAAAACCAGTGCCACTCAATTTAATCCGTGCTGTGCCCTGGTTGAACCCCTGTTTTTTGTAGCTAAGATACAGCAGCAACAAAAAAAACCACCTTCTTTTTCTCTTTCAGAAGTTTTGGGAAAGCAATAGGTCAAACTGTGAGACGGCACAGAAAATGAGAATTACATCAGTTCCTGCCACGGCCAAAATTCTGATGCTCAGAACAGGAACTGGACCTCACGTGAATGTTGATGTATCCAAACGAGGCACCTCCCCAAAGTCAGGGCCACACATCCAGGAGAAGATGGACAGACCTCCCTGTCACTCCCAGTTTTCAAAAATCATGTGAAAATTGACATTTCAAAACATTTTTCAAAATTTCTTCCACTGTCTGCAGCTTTGAATGTGCCAAGCCCTCCAAATGGTAAACAATGGTGTGCCCGACTGAGAAGTTGATTATTTTGTGGGGCTTTTTCATTATGACTTCCACAAATTAGTTGTTGGAGCTTTTAAAATAATTTTTAATCTGATCTTTATTAAAATTATTTTTTAATAAAATCTTTATTAAAATTATTTTGTTTGTTAATACAACCTAGGTTTGTAGAGATGTCAGTGACAGTTTACAGACTTCAGAAAGAACAGTGCTGAAATAATCATCTGCCAGCCTCTAAATAATTTCTAATAAAAAAATAAAAAGGGAAATCTAAAATGTTAGAGAAACACAGAGTTAAAAAAAATCTCTTAACCTTCTGCAAATGCATCAGCCAACAGGAAAGTGCTTTTTCACTTTCATCAAGCTTGTTCATTTTTAAGTTCCAGACCATTGTCCCTCAGCACAAAGTGGTCTGCTTAAAGCAAGGCCAAGGCATTCGGAATTGCTGTTTAGTAGCATCCACACCTCCTCCTCCTCCTCCTCACAAAACCCCTAAACCCGAAATTTCCATGGTAAATACACCAGATTGTGGTCCGTAAAGTAAGTCTTTAAGGTAAATTAAACAAATCCCGAGCTTCATCTTCCTTTGAAATACCAATTTTACGCAATGCCATAATTGCAATTTCAATTTTTCCCTGCTACGCTGTTTTGCTTGATTTTTGTGATTGTACATATACAAACTTATACTGCAAACAGTGTCTCCTGCTTCATTCTAGGAACCCCAGCTGAAGTGTCAGGTTCCCGCCCCAGGATATTTCAGGGTGGACCCTGCTGTGACACGGAAGCCTCAAGACCCATGGGCACAAATATCTCTGATCCCATAATGAGATAAAAAGGAACTGCTGATACTTCCACGAAAAAAACACATTCTCCATAAATGTCCTGCAAGCACAGAAAGTGATGGCATTTGAGATTATTCTCATTTCCCCGAGTGCCCATGACAGAGGAAGGAGTTGCTTATATTTCAGGCTGGGTTTATCTCTGGGGACATCTGTCCAGTGCACAGACACGTTGCGTGACTCCACACACCTCCTTCCTCCATCACATGTGTTAACACTCACTGCTCCAGAAAAGCAGAAAGTGAGCAAGAAAGGGAACAAAGGCCGTTGTTTCTAAGAGATTTTGTTTGCAAACAAATGGCCCGGCGGAGGCACATGGGAGTTATATTCCGTTTAATTCAGAAAACACACATCTGCCCCTGCCAGTCAGGTCGTGCTGAACACAAATGAAAATGTTATTAAAGCTCTATCACTCCTACAGCTACAGTGCCTGTGAGACTCCCAGTGTGCAGGATGCAACAGATAGAGCTGAGCATCCAGCCTGGCTCCTCACAATCAGGGTTATAAATGAGCCACGAGGGTAAGGCTTGGGTCAACTGAAAGATTTTATTAAAAAGCGACTATTTGTATTAATAATGTCAAGCCTGCAAATACAGTTCTTAAATAATGGTCACATCGTGAAGAGGAATCAATTACACACAAAACCAGAGTCCACTTTTTTTGTTTTCTTATTGCATTTCTCATTTTTATTGTGATGAATGTGGCGGGGGGTTTTCAATAGAGTATTTGGGAAGCAGATATTAATATTCTGAGTGCCTCAGGCCTGCTGCTTGTGGAGGCATAACATCCTAATTGAAACTCAAGGTCCTGTGATCAAAATCTGCTGAACCAGAGATCTTCACACTACACCAAGTATTAACACATTATTCCACCTGGATTATAAAACAAGTGAGAAATATGTGCTTGTATCCTTTGCATCTGACAACTTCGATATTTCTTGTATTTTTAAAGGTGTTTTTTTTAGAAGGTTATTTAACCACGTGACATAAAAATACTGAACATTAAAACATGTTTAATGTACTCATGACAAAACAAATGGACAGCAGCCACAGGTCTCTCCACGGTGCACCAAGAACTTCTCCAAGGGAACACACAGATCCCGGTTCCACAGCAAGCTGAGATCTATATAAATGCAGAAGGATCCTGCAAGCTGGCAAAGGCATGAAACTCCTGCGCAAGAAACCAACAAAACCATTAAATTCATGATGAGAAAGACCAAGATCCCTGAGGTCAAAGTCAGGAGCTGCTCAGCTAAAAGAAACATCTAAAAATTTATTAACAGGTGAAAAGTTCCAGAACTGTTGATATGCTGCTGTTTGAAGATGAAGGATATGAAGATTTGGAAAAAAAAATTAGCTTCCATTGCACCTTTAGCTTATAAATTCACTTTTTCATAGGACATCTTGTTCCACATTGGGATTTATCATCCTTTTCCAGGCAAAACTTCTGTCCTATTTCCCTGGACTAAAAGGCACACTTTGTAAAGAGGGGACAATCCCCAAAATCGCTGTCAGACAGGTGGGTCTGCAAGGAGCCATGGCCTCTCTTGCAAACAGGAATGAGACTTCTGCCAGTTTTACTTAAGAAAGCAGATGGGAGGTCAGCAATTAAAAAGAAAAAAGAAGGAATGGATTAATTTGAAGAGACCATTTAATGCTTTCAGATGGATTTCCAGACAATGATGCATATGCCCATCTATTTACAAAGAACAAGTTGATTTTGTAATAAAGATGACAGTAGCATGAATTGGATATGCCACAAAAGGGGTAGGTCTGGGGACTTTTTTCCCCCCATTTGCCTTTTTTTTAAAAAAAATATATATACTTTATCCCCTTTATTCTTAGAGATCATTCCTTGGGTCATTCTGCAACCCCATCTTCGAGAAACCCAGATAGTTCTACGTGGCCTAGTGGTATTCCTTTGCCACTCCTGAAACACCACATGACGGGCAAATCTCCTGTGAAAAGGTGCTGGGACCAGGTTTAGCTCAAAGCAGGTGTAAAACAGCCTGATCTCAGTGCTCCCTTCAAAGCAGACACACCCACTCACAAGTCTGCAGGAAGAAGTGGTGTTGGGGACTAAAAACATCTGTGAAAGAGGGAAAAGGGGAGAGGAAGGACCCACCCACTACGTTTTTGGGTATAAATGTAGGTACATCTGATATTCATGAACACACATGAAAATAGAACCATAGAATCATGTAGGGGAAAAAACCCTAGAACCATGGAGCTGCTGTCCTCCCTGTCTTCTTGCTGGTATTAAAACTCCAGGTGAAAATAAAGGTTGGGAGCTGCCAGCTTGGGACAAACAAGGGGAATTTTCTAGAAGGAAAACAGATTACCAAAAAAAAAAAAACCCAAAACCAAAACCAAAAAACAAAAACAAAAAACAAAAAACAAAAACAAAAACAAAAAAAAAAAAAAAAAAAAAAAAAAAAAAAAAAAAAAAAAAAAAAAAAAAAAAAAAAAAAAAAAAAAAAAAAAAAAAAAAAAAAAAAAAAAAAAAAAAAAAAAAAAAAAAAAAAAAAAAAAAAAAAAAAAAAAAAAAAAAAAAAAAAAAAAAAAAAAAAAAAAAAAAAAAAAAAAAAAAAAAAAAAAAAAAAAAAAAAAAAAAAAAAAAAAAAAAAAAAAAAAAAAAAAAAAAAAAAAAAAAAAAAAAAAAAAAAAAAAAAAAAAAAAAAAAAAAAAAAAAAAAAAAAAAAAAAAAAAAAAAAAAAAAAAAAAAAAAAAAAAAAAAAAAAAAAAAAAAAAAAAAAAAAAAAAAAAAAAAAAAAAAAAAAAAAAAAAAAAAAAAAAAAAAAAAAAAAAAAAAAAAAAAAAAAAAAAAAAAAAAAAAAAAAAAAAAAAAAAAAAAAAAAAAAAAAAAAAAAAAAAAAAAAAAAAAAAAAAAAAAAAAAAAAAAAAAAAAAAAAAAAAAAAAAAAAAAAAAAAAAAAAAAAAAAAAAAAAAAAAAAAAAAAAAAAAAAAAAAAAAAAAAAAAAAAAAAAAAAAAAAAAAAAAAAAAAAAAAAAAAAAAAAAAAAAAAAACCAAAACCAAAACAACTGAACCAAACCAAACAAAAACAAAATCTAACCAAACAAAAAAACAGAAAACCAAACAGAAAGTTATTTTGACTGTGTTGAAAAATTAGAACAAAATAACTGAAGGGGCATTTTCTTTTTGTTGTGGCGGCCCATCAGGATGATCTTGGCCCAGACAGAGGAGCCGCACAAGCTACCAGGAGTCTGCCGGCAGAGGAGCGTGGTCACCTCATGCCACGTGGATGCCACCAGCTCACAGATGCTGTCCTGGGTGTGCCCAGCACGGAAAGCCCCCAGGGTGATGCTGAAGCTCTCTGTCCCACCCTGACACACATCTCCACGCAGGAACTGTGCTCTCTGCTCTGCCCACAGTAGGCAGTGACTCACCCTAGGAGCCTCCAGTTCTGCCTGTTGCCATGGCTTTCACTATTTCGCTACAACATTTGCTCATGAAAGATGCATGTCATCCGAACTGGGGTAAGAAAGGGCCCTGCATTGTTTCCCGAGGCTCACCTTTCTCTTGGACAAAACTCACGGCTATTATTTTCGGATGACAGCAGGAAACTCCTGTCTGATTCCAAACGGTGTCACGTATTGGCACGCGTCTCCCTTCACCTCTCCCTCTGCCAAAATGTCAGTTGTGCTTAGGATGCTTGTCCTCCTGTCACTACAATGAAAACTGTGTCCTCCCTGGTACAATTTATCATACAGGGTTCACTGATGCAGCGTGCCAAGCAAGGAAGGAGAACGTGAAACCTTATCGCCATGGTGTTTATTGACCAGTCATCCTGCTTTGTACTCATTTCCTCCCCTTAATTCTCTGCAAGTATACATTGGCTCAAAATCAAAAGGAATGCAATAGTTAAAAAAAAGCACATGCCCTGGGATGAATGTATTATTCCATAGATGCTGATGGTGCAATTATTTGTCTCCTGTGATAACTGAAAACGTTTGTTAATAAAATCTGTTCCAGAAAAGCAGAGCATTAATCCATTATGCTGTTTGAATCCTGACAAATTAGCCTCTTTTTTTCCCTTGGAAAAATCAAGTTTTGCAGCTGAGACGTCATCTGGAGGGCGACTATTTACACACATTGAAGGAGAGGGGGTGTTACACAAACAAAATAATAAAAAAACTTGGTTTTGCCAGTCCTACTTGGCCAAGAAAGAAGAAGAAAAGGATCACAGCCAGAACATGCTGTACCCAGCTCTCACTGGCTCATGATTCCCTACTATAAAATTAACCCATCTGACCTAATGGTCTCCCTCAGCCGTACAGCATCAGCCTGGAGAGCGAACCTCCTGAAATGATGCCAATTAACTCCATCACTCAGCTGCACCCGGACATGCACAGCAGAAAGGCATCACCTCTCCGTGCATTATGGTGTGTGATCCCTGCAGCAGCAGCACGGGAAGGGAGAACAACAACCCCCTGCTCAGTCCTGGTGTCCATTTTCCCCCTTTTCTTCATCTTTAGTCCTCTCAGCAGTGCCCATTGTGCCTTTTGGTGCTCTTTGTGGTGAAGGCATCAGAGAAAAGGCAGCAGCTCCTGGCCCTGATCCTCTTCTCTCCCCTGGGGGCTTGGATGTGGCACAGGGGGACACGCAGGGCACCACCAGCAGCACACTGGGGTGGGGTGACCTTGCCTCTCTGTTGCCCTCCAAGTGACAAAACCCCAGCCCAGCCCAGCACAAGAACAGGCAGAAGAAAACAGAGAGGGAAAACCATAAATAAAGGTGAAATAAAGCCTTTCCTTGAGCTTTCATGGAACTTGCTCATTTAGGACACAGTCTGGCCCCGCAGTCATGTCAACCTTTCCCCAGAGGAACACTGACAAGTTCTGCATTCTCAATTTATGTCTTTTTTTCTCCTTCAGTGCGGCCCTGAAGGAGAAACACAGACTGCTCCTTTTGTTATGCACCTTTTCCCAAGGCAGAGCGCAGGACCTCCAATAAGTGCAATAACATCAGGAAATAAACATTTTGCTGATTTGCCTCTGCTTGAAAATATTCTCACAGCTACACTGCACAGAGGAAGAAGGAGGTGGAGATGATTCAGGGAGAGGCCAAAGAGTAAGAGAATAAAATCTCTCGGGGAAGAAAGCAACTAATGAACAAAAGTTGGGAACAGAAAGGAGACTGTTATGCCACAAATATAAAATGTATAGTCACATAAGCTCATAGGAAAGAAAATGAGAGCTGACATCCTACAGTACTAGATTGATTAGGGAGGACTTGGAAGAGGACCAAGGTCTGGGAATGGCATGGGAAATCATTTCAAAGGAGAAAGAACCTCGCACTCTGCTACGGGGGATGGCAGCAGTACAATAACACATGAAGAGGATGTTGGAGAGCTGCCACGGACCCTGGGCTGAGGGGAAGCAAAAACATATGACAATGTGTGCAGTTACACTGGATACCTGCGTGGCTTGCAGTGGTGGTGTGAGGGATCTGGACCTTTAACTGCCTGAAAAATGCCAGATTTGAGAGACCAGGGGTTGTCTTTCCCTTTGTCTGTCTGCCTCCTCCATTTGCAGGTACGTCCTAGAGACGTCCTACTGTGCCCACAATATGACAGCCTAAAGTGAGGTAGGTATTGCCACGCTTCTGAATATATTCCTCTCTGAATTTTTTAATTGGTCCATTTTCTCCTTCTGTCCAAGGGCTGGGATAATCTATAACCATTTCTTTGCTGTTACAGACACAACAGTGATAAATACCCTCTAATAATAGAACTTTGTTCATTTTTCCACGCATACACAGAGAGCATCTATGCAATCCAGGTACACTTATAGCTCATATTCCCAGCACTTCTCTATGGACAAGGCCAGGCTACCTTTGAAAGGAATTTTGTCTCATGAAAATTTAGGAGAGTGTTGTCTTTGAGATGTCACAGAATCACTGAATGGTTTGGGTGGGAAGGCCCTTAAAGCCCATCCAGTCCCACCCCTGCCATGGCAGGGACACCTTCCACTGTCCCAGGCTGCTCCAAGCCCCAGTGTCCAGCCTGGCCTTGGACACTGCCAGGGATCCAGGGGCAGCCACAGCTGCTCTGGGCACCCTGTGCCAGGGCCTCCCCACCCTCCCAGGGAACAATTCCTTCCCGATATCCCATCCATCCCTGCCCTCTGGCACTGGGAAGCCATTCCCTGTGTCCTGTCATTTCAGACCCTTGTAAATCATCTCTCTCCATCCTTCCTGTGGGCTCCCTCTTCCCAGGTGAATCTTAAATAAGCTCTGACTTCCACGATGTCCAATTTAAACTCGGGTTTAGTACCCTTCATTTTGAGACAGGTCAAAGGTTGAGTTGCGAGTGGAAATATCCCCACCACTCTCAGTCACTTGGGAAGTTCAGAGTGTGTCACACCTCCACACATTGGGCAGTGCTCAGGGATCAGCTCGTGCCAGCCTGTCCATGCAACAGCAGACAAATGTTGGCATCCTCCAGAAAACTTCTGTTTGTTTGATTAAAATGTGTCATGAGACCTTCCCTCCGAGTGCCCCAACAACGTGCATGAGGAGTAGGTGGGCTGGCCCCCACTCAGAGTGCAGATGTAGATTATTTGATCACAACTTCAGGCCACGGCTTGGGCTTTTGCTCCTTCAAAAGCCAAGAATAATTGGCAAACAAAAGGAGTAAGGGCAAAACATTACTAGAGGAAAAGCCATCTTTACATCCGGGTTATTGCTTATTTTTGACAAGGGAAAGCATTCAGTGATGCGCTCAGAAGCCAGCATGAGTATCTTCAAGGTTTAGTTCAGAAATCGTAAAAACTTGAACATCAATAAGGTGTAAACACCAGTTGTCCTTCTAGCCCTGAAGGAGGAAGCCATTAATTGAAAGAAGACTCATCATGACACCCTCACCCTTAAACCCACCCCCAAACCCAGATTCTTACAAACATTAAACGCTAACTGTGTTTACAATGACTGAATGGTGTTCAAACAGGCAAATAATCTGGAAGAGGGATGGATAACATGCCAAATAGACTTGGAGACCAACACCCAGCAAATTTTGTTTAAGTTATTTGGAACCAGAAAACTTTTGGAAACAATGGTCATGTGAAGAAAAAAAACCCCAGAAGATTCCTTCTTAAAACCCTACATCTGTCAGTGCTTTAGAATATGAAATCTTATTCAAGTTTATTTTCCTAGGGAAAATATATCTGGGGAAACACTGATAAATCTCTTCTCCAACTATTAACTGCAAATTCAAAATGAACCTCGTTTGGCCTTTCAGAAACCTTTTTGTATTTGCTTTCCATTCTACGTCTGTTTTTTATTTATTTTAATGTGATTAAAATGCTGCCATTCAAAACACAGAGTTTCTGCAAAGATTGTCACCCTTCATCAGTCCGGAGGTATATGCACCGAAAAAATAATATTTGTCATCTATATTTTCTCTTTCCATCAAATCCTGTTTGGCACTGGTGACAGAAATATCGTATATTTGATATGTTCCACACTAAAATCTTCACTTTCTGAGCAGCTGTGAGGTGGCAGACATGAGGTTGGCCCGAGGGGAGATGGGGCTTTTCTGTACAGATTTCATATAGGAGAGGGGCTGAAGTGCCTCCTGATAAAATTAGTGGATGGGATCAGAACAAAAATCTCGGTTAAACTAGTTTTTGTCTTTGATTAACAGCTTATTTTGCATCAGTCTCCTTATCCTGGCCTAGAAAGGTCCCTGCACTGTAAGTGTATAGTCCAGGACTTTGGGGTGAGCATGGCTGTGGCCAAGGGGATGTCAGGGCAGGCTGAATCATGGCCTTTCAGTCCTCTTTTTATTTTTCTTTTTTGTTTTTTTTCCCCTACAAAAACAGGCTCTGAGTTCAGTGCAGTGTCCTGGGTCCTTTTGGTACTGCTGCACTTTGGAAAATGCTGTTCATGGAGCACTTAAGAAACAAACTGTGCTCCTTTATTTTTCAGCAGGGGCAGGGAAACGACCCAAAGTGTGGCGTGTGTTACGAGGTCCGTGTGAGCACAGCCAGCTACACAGGACAATGAGCAAATCGCCTCGGCTTTATGGCTTCCAGGAATCAGCTGGGCTATCTCCCCTCCCAGGGGCTTCCTTAACCTGGAGAAACCCGTGGTGAACAAGAGACAGACAGTCAGGAGCAAATCACAGACCTTGGCCTCCTTCTCCATTCAGACAAATTTTAAATGTTAAATAAATACTGAAGGAATCACTTGTCACCACAAATTATTCCTTTGAATGTTTACTGTTCATGCCAGCTTCCCTGGGGTCCTTCCCATTTAGAAACAGCTTTAACAAGCAATCCCATAAACCATTGACCATTATTCCCCAAGAAGTTGTGCCTAGTGACTTGTTACACAGAAATATGTTTCCAATTTCGCTTTGAAACGTATTAGAAAGGAGTCGTCAGTACTTTTTACATTAGCATTTAGTGCAATGTGGAAATGGCAATTATAAATTGCCACGAGCTGTAGTTGCAGCCCTCAGTTTAACTGTTTGCACAGTGCTGTGCAGCCCTTTTCCCCTCACAGCCCTGGGAGATGGGTTGGTTTGCTGCTTGCCTCGGCAGGGACAGGACGGGGACAGCAGCTGGGCTCAGAGCTGTGTCATTGTTCCATCCCTCCTTCTTCCAGGCAGATGTGGGATGAACGAGGGGCTGCAGGGACACGCGGGTACAAGGGACAGCTGAAGGACCTATGGCTCAGCAAAGCCTCCTCCAGCTCCAGAGGACTTCAGGAGGGGGTGAACCCTGATGTGGGGAGCACCAGATGGGGCCAACCCAGGCAGCAGCCACAGCTCACGGTTTTTTTCCCTGCTCAAAGCTACATTTTGGACAAAGCCCCAGCATTCTGAGGACCAGTCCCAGACTGGTGTTTGTGGCTGGGACACAGCAGCCTGAATTTATTCAAGGCAATAATGCCTTTATGTTATGCAACACGCAGATGTAGGTGACCATCCTCTCTAGAAAAAAAAATCAAACCTGCAAGCTCTGAATGCTTTTTGTCACCAATTCCCAATGGTTCTCAGCCTGTTTTATCATGCAGTTTGGTGAAAAGATGCTGCAGGATCTGAAGGCCAACTGCAACGGAGAGGCAGCTGGTGATGGCAGATGCACCTGGGTATCGACAGAAAGGCACAGGCACCAGCTCCAAAAAGACCCACACTAAGCATTTTGTCTCCTTTCTGTGGAATTTGGGGCCAACAACCATTGCTTATTATTTTGTAAATATTTTTATATCATTTGTGAAGTAACCCTTGGTATATTGTTTTGCCAAAGGGACAGGGTCAGCTACTCTCACTTTCCATAGTAATAAGTAGTCCATGCAAGAAAATATACTGAAACCAGGAAATTATTGTGCCACATCATAGTAAAAATTTCAGGTAAAAGGATTAACTTTAAGAAAGAGTAAAGGCCCTGAAGTAATATTTAAGTAAAATATTTTAATTAAAAATTCGTGGTGGGACAAGGTGGGACAAGGTGGGACAAGAACAGCAGAAGATTCTGAAGGGACCTGAAAGAACTGAAGTGAGTTTGAGAAAAATATGTCCAGCTGCAAAGGAACCTCTAAGAATGAGGCAAGCCATGGGATCTCAGGTAGATAATACCATTCCTAAGTGCTGCAATACATGAACTCTGTGAAAGGGATGGTGTGTCAAGATCACTGGTGGGGTTCCGATGTCTGTGCCGTGCTCACATCACTGTGTTGTGAGGCCCAGTGGGAGTGCATGCTCAGGTGATGCTCTGGGTTCAGCATCTCCACTCTACACATTTCTGGGGTTTTAAATTGCCATTCTTTCCGAAAACATCCACTGTGGTCCTGTGAACTGGTTGCCAACAACTTGCGTGACACTGAGATGCTGCAAAGATGCTCCTGGACCCATTCCATCCATTGTGAAAAGGTGCTGGGACCAGGTTTTGCTCAAAGCAAGTGTAAAAGACTCTGATCTTAGTGCTCCCTTCCAAGCAGACACATCCACTCACAAGTCTGCAGTAAGTTCCATCCAAAGTGACCTCATTCACCTTGATGCATGTGCATCCTTCCTTGAAGCAAAACAAAGCACAGGATGGGGAGGCGGTTGGGAATTTCTCTTCAAAAGAGCCCTCCCTGTCTGAGCAGGCATAGAGATGTGTGATGGTGCTGCTGCTGGTCTGAGGAGTCCTTCTCAGGACCTGACGCTAAGGAGAAGATGCAGGAGCTCTTCAATTTATTAAATCCCTGCTCACTCAAACAGACTCTTCAGCTTCAATGATTGATGTGAATCAAATATTAATCCATGAACACAGGATTAATATGGTGGCTCATTTCACTCTACCCTCTTACTCTGTCTGGTTGTTTATAAAGAAATTTATTTTTAAGGGACACAAGATAGCTATAGAAGACACCAGACTGCTTTTGGGATCAGAACTGGGTATAGCTGTAGGAATCATAGGTCTGTCCCTTTGAATTCTTACTACTAAGCTTGGGAGCTTAATTCTCTAACACACTGGTTGCTCTGGCCTTTCTCCAGGAAAGCACTCAGGCTGTGGGGTGACTTTTAATCTGGGAGTGGTTCTCTTGTGCTCAGCAGGCTCCTTGGGCTGGCACTGAGCACACACTCCGTGGCTGTGGTGGGGAGCCACTGAGCGTTTGCAGGATCACTCACAATTTATCAGAGGGCAAAGTTATTTGGGAGTTCAGAGAGCGCCAGAACAGGCTTTGCCGTGACGTTTCTCAAGTATTGTAAGAAATCCTGTGACCCACTCGCCAGCGCGCTATATTTGTGTTATCTCGGAGCGGATACGTTTCTCGCCTACTGGAACTTTCACGGCTCGTAAAAATAGAACCTCTGAACTTTCAAGGGCCCCGTGGGCAGTGTGGGCGTGTGACATGTCCGCACTGCAGCAGGGGTGAAGGGGTGCTCGGGGGATGAGGTGACACGGACCGAGGCCTGGTGCAGGCCGCAGCCAGGGCCCGCCATCACAGCTCCCAACAAAGCTAAACAATTACCGGCAGCGAAAATCCACTAGGACTCGCTTCAACACACGCTGTCTTCAGATAAAGCAAATGCTAAACAATAGGAATACAGCCCTTTTTTGGTTTTTTTTCTCCCCCCTCCGGGAATTCAGTGGTAAAATTCTGCCTGGCTTCATCAGCGTCGTGATTTTATCCAAGGACTGAACCTCCCAGATGGATTTAGCAGGGAGCTCTTACAGACTTCTGTGGGATCCTTTGCATCAGTGTTGCCTCCAAGAGACTCAGAAGTCATTTTGAACCAAGACAAACAAAGTAAAACACATAGTTTCAGGAAGACAAAGGAGTGCAGAGACTCTCTTCTCCCATTCCAAGGGACATGCTTCAAGCTTTGAAGAGCCCTGTGCTCCACTGGGAAATCACACTGGGACGGGGAATAACTGCAAGCAAGTCAGAGCTAGGGTAAGAAGTAGCATTTTAGTGGGAAGGAAGGAATAATAGGATATTTATGCAGCGGTTTGGTGGAGTTTTGGGGGCTGTTGCGTCCTCCTAGCTGCAAGCAGTGTGTGCAGCAGGGATGGGCTCATGGTGGGCTGGTTTGCAGTCTCAGCAGTGTCCCTGGGAGGACGAGGGCAGAGCCAAATCCCTCCTCACCGTGTTTATAAATGGCTGGCAGGGCCTCGTTGCCAGAATTAATTACATCTATCTCCTGACACAGTCTCAGCTCGATTAACTGCGTTTGTAATTATTACTCCAGGAGAAGGAAAGAAACCAACCCACCAAGAACCTGCGACTGCGCAAAAGAAAAACTTTTTGATTTATGTTCCTGGCATGTGCAGCCCAAACAATTTCAAAAGGTTTCAGCTGTCTCAGCCCAAATAAAATGATGCTGCAGGGCCTGGCTATAAAAATGCTGCTCCAGTGAGCAATACACACTTACACAGCCAATTTTTTCTGTATCAGGAATATATCCATGATCACAAGGGCTTCCTCCTCAAAGGAACTTAAATAGGAAGGATGGAGCTCTAATTTTGCTATAGTTGTGCTAACCCTGTTTTCAGTGGATTGAAAAAAAAAAAAAAGAGGTTTTTTTATGCTCTGGAAATCTGAACCTGAGTGTGGAAACCGAGTTCTTGCCTGCTAAGGGCATTTTGATTTTTCTGAGGTTGTTTTTGAAGTTCAAAGCAGATAAGGGCCCTATCTGGGGCTGCAAGCCACTGTAACACAACACTTATCCAATTTGCAAGGATGTTAATAGCTTCAAAGTTCCCTCCAAAGGCAAACTAAGCTTCCCAGACTCGGCTAGCCAGGTATAAGCTGGTAAGAGACTCAGCTTCCTTTCTTGGCTGCTGTTACATCTTTTCTCTAAATTACACTAAAATAAGCTGTAGGATTATGGAGGCAAATACTAAAAATAAAAATAATAATAATAAAAAATAGATGAGGCAGGGGGGAAGAGACAAGAAAAGGAAAGGAAGCTTATCTTAATAAATGACCAAGCAGGACCATTTTACCAATAGCTGAAATCCATACCATAGAGCCTCTCGGTTGGTTCTGGGGTTATTTGAAGTATTTTATTTATTTTATTGATTTTGCTTTTCTTTGTACTGCATCTGACTGCAGACATCAGGAAGAGGAATCTAACAGCTTAAATAAAGACCTCCTTATCCCTTGTCCTCAGAGAAGCTCTGCCTAGATATAGATACAGCTTGCAGATTATTTATGTGGGTGAAAGTAGCAGGGAACTTACCAAGCATTACTCATAAAAAGATTATTTTTTCACAAAAAAAATTTTAATAAAAAAACATGCTCTTTTTGGATCATGGCATCTTGCTTTCTAATTCTGCTAACCAAAAGACTGCCACACAAATTTACTGCCACACAAATTTAATGCGTAAATGAGTACAAAGAGAAGAAATCAGTCAGTGAATAACAATACATGAAATGTCATTTATACATCTTTTTCCTTATGATGTAAATAATTGATGTACATTACAGCCACCTGAAAAAATAGTGTTCTTGCCAGTCATGGGACATTTTTTCTTTTTTTAAATTATATCAGAGTAAAATGGGAAATTCTCAGAAATCTGTGCAAGCTAATAATGTCTACAATTTTTATTCTTTTTTCCACTGAGCAATGTAAAGCAGTGTCCCTGGCAGTTATTAACTGAGGAAGTGATCTCATTCCTACGCCACTAAGAGTATTTAAATTTAAATTTAAGTTTGAAAGATCCACTTTAGTCTCCCTATTTAGAAAGGGGCAGTCAGCCAACCTGGCTGCAGATCAAGAAAACAGTGTTTCTCTGTGCAGACAGCTCCAGAAAGGACCATTTCAGATTTCAGCAAAGAGTTTTCAGAAACCAAGCAGTGAAATAAAGGTCATTGAGAAGATAACACGCTTCTGATATGATGCACATATCAAGATTGCTCCGTGACACAGTGGGCTTATGAGTGGAAGAGTCCTGGCTCAGACAAAATCTAAACAGATTGAAAAAATAAACAGGAGGAAGGTGGTTTGGCAGTGTGAAAGTCCGCATGACAAAAGATCAGCCTGGTCACATAGCCCATTTTTCTGACTTAACAGGTTCTAAATATTCCAGTGGAAAACAAAGCTAGCTGGAGATATTTATATTCAATTGATACGACCAGGGATAACACGGCTTTTGACTTTTAAAGCCAGGTTTGGCTTTGCCTTATAATTTCTGTGTTGTCTTCCTTAACAAGACAATAAGTACCTGTATGCATATTTTGTATAACATTATTTTAGAGTTTAGATGGCACATAAACTATTTTAAAGATATTGTGTGGACTACAACCACCAGCTGTCAGGAAATAAGAGCAGTAAAAGCCTATCTCCCAAAAAAAAAAAAAAAAAAAAAAAAAAAAAA
>VZTH01013099.1:0-21415 GCA_013397815.1 Aleadryas rufinucha | reverse complement strand
AAAAAAAAAACACCAAAAAACCTAACTTTTTTTTGCTGAACATACTAAATCTCCCAGCCCAATTGGTGCTTGGTGAAATATTGCCTGACCTGTGCAGGGCACAGCTGAGAATCCTGCCCAGCTGTAGCATCAGGTTCAGATGAAGGTTTCAGGCTTTGAATTGCGGAAG
Organism: Aleadryas rufinucha; assembly: GCA_013397815.1. Taxonomy (NCBI): domain Eukaryota; kingdom Metazoa; phylum Chordata; class Aves; order Passeriformes; genus Aleadryas; species Aleadryas rufinucha. The sequence goes on along the minus strand of VZTH01013099.1, from coordinate 21,246 downwards.
CTGCTCTCACTCGAACAAAGTGGGCAGCTACTCCTAGAGGAAGAGACTGATAAGCAGATAATAAGCCCATTCTTTCTTTTTTCTTTTTTTTTTCTTTTTTCTTTTTTTCTCTCTGAGCCCAGCAGCGAGAAGCCAAGAGCCTCATTGGCTCATGCCACACACACAGCTGTAAAAAAGAGGCTGTAGCTTTGCTACTTTCACAGCAGGGTTAGATGAATAACATCATACTTCAAAATAGTCAAGGACTATTCGTGGCTGGTTTTCTTTTCAATAAGTCACACTTGAAGTCAAAGTTAATAGTTAATTAATCTCCTTTTTAATTCATGCATAGAATTTAAAAAAACCCAAAACACACACAAACCAACTAACAAACAAACAAGCTAAAAAAAGAAAAACACACCCAGAAAAAACTCAAATCAACTGAAAAACCCACATCCTACAAAAGCCCCTCAACACAGGATGCTTTAACCAAGAGTCCAAGAGGCTTTAAGAAGTCCAAGAGACCAGACTGTGCTACTTAGCAGCTGTGTTCTGCTTGTGGCGTTAGCATCAAGTTAAGATTCTGTGCTGAATCTGGACCTGATGCACCAGGACAGACAGCAATGTAGTTGATCTTAGGTTAGTATTTGTACTTTGACTTCTGCTTGAACTAATATTTAATCAAGTTTGCTGCTTCATGTGCATCTTCATCGCTGGAGGGAGATTTATTTTAGTAGGGTTTTGGGAGAGCGATAAATTTGTTACAAAGAATCTGCAGATAAGACAAAAGAGCTGTTCTGTAGCCATGATAAGGAAGGCTGCTTTGAAAAAGCAGAGGCCATATGAAGTCCATTAAGGACTGGTGAACTGCACAAAAACAGCAGCAACATCCTTTCCTGTGACTCCTCGAAATATAAGAGCTTGCACAGCGCTTCAAAGGGACTCCAGCAATAACATAATCGGGGCTCACGGTCAGGCACTTAAACCCATGTAGGGCGGTGGGAAGAGCGAAATGTGTTCTCTCTTCGTTAAACCTCCCCTGCGCCTTATCTTATTTTCTCTCTCACAGTGTTTACTCAGCGTTCATCCTCAGCGAGGCTGGCTTGCAGCGCATGAATGAATGAAGGCGTCTTTGAAGTCGCTGTACTGAGCAAAAGAGTTGGAGCTTTTCTTTGATAAGTTCGCATGAATAGAGCCATTTGCTATTAACACATCTTGTACTGATGCAGCTATTATGCCCGGGGGAGAATTGAGAGTCCTTTTCGGATGCGTGCTCGCAGCTCCCATTAGGGCTAACGATTCTGCAAACGCCTATTTGGGGCGAAGATGTGCATAATGGTAATTGCCACACATTTGCATGCGCGTTTAATCCAGAGAGAGAGAGAGCTCAGCATGCCTTACAAACCCCACCAACACAATTACACATGTTGAAAATGTAGAATCACTTTGTCAACAGCTGCTGTGCAGCCACCTCGAGGTGAGACCCAGCAGCTGTGCAGCACCACAGAACGTGGCAGCAGCCGGGAAAACCTAAACTGCCTTATCTGGCTGAAAACACCAGGAGAATTCTAGGTAAACTACACGTAAATTACGCGAATTAAAAGCTGGGTGGAGCTCTGGAGGTGACGCTCCTACTGTCGCAGGGAAAGTGGCGTTTTTAGTGGTGGCGACTTGCCTGGACCTCTGTTTTATGTCTCTGCGGAAGGACGGCAGCTCCAGCTGCAGGGTAATGGCAAACAGAGGCCAGGGCTGGTTCTCTCTGGCTGAGCCAGACCAGAGTGCCACCTACAGCACAGGCATCTGCGGGGCTTGGTGCTGCCCTGGCCTGCATCCCGAGCCCCAAACCAAAGGAGGTAGGAACCACACGGCACAAATGTCACCGAGAAAAGCACACAGTTTTTGAAAGGGGGGAAAAAACTCTAAGAGGATGATGTCAACGTGATGTAAGAGATTGAAAGCCTGATGATGATTTCATCACTAGGGGATGCACTACCTTGCATGTGAAATAATAAATGGGCAAGTGGTAGTGATGTCTTGAGGTTCAGCTGTTATATTCTGTATTACCTAATGTAAAACTCTGAAGTGTCTCCCAGCCTGCTGCTGCTGCTGCTCTCTCATGCTCAGACAGACATAACAAAGTCTCTCTGGGTTTGCAGTCCAAGGACACCTAGGCTGTCCTGGGCCCAGAAATGTGCAAACCAACATCTTGGAGAAGGGGGGCTGAGCTCAGAGAACTTACATCATTAGCTAAAGTTTTAATCGGCAAATTTATGCTGATATGCAAATGGCCCAAACCTATAAAAGTGTGAAGAACTCGTGACTCGTTGTCCATCTTGGGGTCCATTTTGGCAGCAGCCTCTGGGCTCCCCAGGGGGTACCTTTGAAGGCCTTTCAAATAAATATCACCTTTATTCCCTTACTCCTGTCCAGTCTCTGTTTCCATCAGGCATCAGTAGCACCCTGCTGCCTGGGCTGTCATTGTCTTGACTGTAGGGGCAGAGAAATGTCTCTCCTGGCTGTGGATGTCTCTCCATGGTTCAAAAGTACCCCGTGAAGCAAATGTGGGGAGTCTTCCACAGCTGGAGAAGACACTGTGACTGAAACAGGCCGAAAATTCTTGCTTCCTGAATCATGGAAATGTAATAACTCTTTGCTCAGGCTTTGAGACTCTGGAAAATTTTGGCCTATTTCCCATCAGTATGATCTCCTTGAAGAAAAAGGAGGGAAGAGTGGGTTTTTGTGCCATCTGTTACCCTTCCAGCATGCCACGAGCCTGATCCCATGTCAGTGACTGCCTCACCCCCAGCCCATGCCTCTTACCCAGACCTCACATTATCCTCACATACTGCTGTAGGCTCTTCCCCCTTCCTGCTGCAGGAGAACAGCTCTTCCTTTGGTGGTGGGGCCCTTAGTGAATGGCAGCTGGTGTTTTGGCAGCCCCACATGCCTCTTCTGGGCAGCTGTAAATGCCACTCCTTGATCTCCTGGCTGGAGAGGCAGCCAGAGGGGACAGTGAGTAGGACCCTGGGGAAGATGATGCGAGCATCACATTTTGCTGCCTGGTTTCCACCACAGACCCCCCTCTCCTGCCCTGACAGAAATTGCCTCCTGTGCAGAATCCCAAATAAAAGACCATTTTGGAAAGGAAAGGATCCTTCCTTTCCCTTCAAGCGTGACCCTCCCTTCCGTTCCGAGCAGGGGGAGGATGCCTGAAGCGAGGATGGGCACCCATGGGAGGGGCTTAGGGCTGGGCTGGGGGCAGCTGGAGCAGCCCAGGGAGGGTTTGTGTCACTGCTTTGGGCCCAAGAGTCGCGTCAGCACAAACAGAGTGGGAAAGAGCTGGCCAGCATGTGTTGTCAAGTTCCCCTCTTCCGACAGCTCCAGATGGGGACCACATGGAGCCCAAAGTAAAAGTGCAGCAAATGAACCTAATCCTCTAATTCTCTGCCTGCAGTGAAATGGGCTCTCACTGCTGCTCTCCTAATGAAAAAATGCGTGAGCAGTCATCTGTCTAGGTCGCTCTTATTGCTTCTTATTGGCATAACTGAGTTTTACCATGACTGGTTAAAGTAGCAGAGAGAAACAAATTATAGTCTGTTTTCTGAGCCTGTTTTGAAACAGAAATAAGAAACATATTTTTCATTTGGGAGGACAGCAACACGCAGCTTTATTTTTTATTCCCCCTTTTTTTTGTACAATTTTGTTTTATAAGAGGCAATTTCCCCCACGTTTCTAATTACCCACCATAGCCCTTTGATCTCTCTCTAACCTTGCTATTAATTACTTCTCCAAATACAGCAGTAGCAGCAGCTTTTCATAAGACTTTTATTCTTCTTAGGACCTGATACAACTGCCATCAAAGTGAGTAAAAGCCTTTCAATCCACTTCAGACAAAGGACCTTGTATCAGGCCCTTAGTGAAAATGCATAATCCACCATTAAAAGGAGGGCAGTCTCTCCTCCATCCTTCTCCTTCTGTTGGTTTTAGTGGAAGTGAATCAGCACAAACACAGAAATCCTAAATACTGATAGAAAATAATAGTGTTCCCAATTCCAAATAAAGTACTGCCTGTTTCTCATGCTAAACATCATGTACAGTGTTGCTTTACTCACCAGAGTGACTGACAAACTCTTTGGGTTTTTTAATGGCATGTCCTGGAAAATAATGAAAGGCCGGATTTCCACATGCTGTTGTTCATTGCTGTCTAGACTATACTGTGAAATGTACATGACAGTTCTTTGGAGGTGAGACCCTTTTGTTTGCTGACCATACAGCTGGAAATCATGTTCTGAATGTCCTGGACATTCAGGGATAAGTGCAGAATTATTGGCTATAATGTATTTTTAATTGTCTGATGAAATTACAGCTCAATCTTACTCCACTCAAATTGTAGCTGCCACTATAACTACGTATTTGATGCAAGAGAGGTTGAGACCAGACTTCCACCAACGTTCTTTCAGAAGGATTGCAATCTGTGTAGCTCAGTCTTTAATACAAATTACACAGTCTTGGGAAAATTTTTATTCTGGGAGGTGTGGAGATAATGATCTCTTACTCATTCACTGAACTGTTAAAATTCCAGTTAATCACAGTGTTGAGAAGGGCCCAGTCTCCATCTCCCCAATGGTTTTCCCCCAGGCTCTGAGGCTGCTGACACTGCCCTCAATCCAGCTCGGATCAGCTCCAGTCCCACAGCCTCTCATCACAGAACCATGAAATCACAGAACTCTTAAGGTTAGGAAAGAGCTCTGAGATCACCCTGCAACCACCAACCCGGCACCACGGTCACCTTCACCACCAAACCATGTCCTCAAATGCCACAGCCACACTTGTTTTGAACAGCTCCAGGGACTGTGACTCCAATGCCTGAACACCCTCTCAGTGAAGATTTTTTTCTTTATATCCAACCTAAACCCTCCCAGCACCATTTCCTCTCATCTTTTCAATTACTATTTGGGAGCACAGCCTGACCCCGCCCAGGTGCCCCCTCCTGTCAGGGAGTTGTGCAGAGCCACAAGGTCCCCCCCTGAGCCTCCTTTTCTCCAGGCTGAGCCCCTTTCCCAGCTCCCTCAGCCTCTCCTGGGGCTCTGGACCCTTCCCAGCTCCATTCCCTGCCCTGGACACACTCCAGCCCCTCAGGGTCTCTCTTGTGAGGGGCCCAGAGCTGCCTCCAGCACTCAAGGTGCAAAGGGCAGAGACTCCAGTCCCAGTCAGTGTGGGGACATCCCCAACCTCACTTTGGTTTATCCAGGTCTTTCCCAACCTGGACATCCCAAAACAGAGCATTCATCCCCTTGATCTCCTTGTGGAGACATCACAAGGAGATCACGCGGCCGGGCTTTGCATTTTTGCCTTTTGACTCTGGTGAGACTCCTGCTGTCCCATTCCCCCAGTCTGGACTCTTTTGGTGTCAGCCCTGTTCTCAAGGGCATCCTTTCTTTGCCCTGACTTAGTGTCACCTCCAGACTCAGTGGAGAGCACTCCATCATTTCCCACAGGTTGTTGACAATGGTTCTTCATGTGGAGCTTAAACATCATCCAGATCCACATTCACAGTTCTGGGAGGATAATACCATCTGCACGGCAGATGGTATTATTAATCCCCAGGGATTTCATTTCCCATCCCTGGGGGAAATTAACAGTTTTTGGAGGCAAATAGCAATTTCTCCTCCGCTGATCTCAGCCAAGGCAATTCTTCTGCTGGTGCTTTGCCTCAGGTCTCATCTTCATCACCCTCATGGGCTTCCCAGCAGTGCTCATCCATTGGCCCTCAATGTCTTGCACAGCGGAAGCTTTGCTTCCCAGAAAATCACAAAATGGTGTGGGTTGGAATAATCCTAAAGCCCATCCAGTGCCAAACCCTGCCATGGCAGGGACACCTTCCAGTGTCCCAGGTTGCTCCAAGCCCCATCCAACCTTGGACACTTCCAGGCATGGGGCAACTACTCTGGGCTCCCCTTGTATTTTCCCATTACCTTTTGCTCCCATGGAGCCTTTGCATCATCTCTGCTTCTCTGCCTTCTTACCGACACCTTCGATTTCCTTCCATTTCTTTAACCCCCTTTCCTTAACTTTTGCTGTTATGCTTCTTTTCTGCACATCTCATCTTTTCTATCCCAGCTTCGCCATCCCATCTTTTCCTGCCATTTTCTACCTCCCCACAGGTCCCCTCTTTTCCAAAATTCCTGCCCCTCTTAATGGTACTTTCTGTTGTCCTTAAGAAGAGCTTTCCTTTTGCTGCTGCTTCGTAGCTGTAGTCTTGGAAGGTACTTTGATTTTATCAAGCCAGAGCATTCCCAAGGGTTATGACCTCTTCTTATCAGTGCAGCCATCAAACACAGGCAAGCAGCCAAGCCAAGGCTGCATTTTGTGAGGATACAGACTCCCAAAGGCACTGTCAGAAGTAAATATTCCCTTGGGATCCTCATCTGCCTTTGTTTCAAAGCACTTTCATTTCAAGTTCAAAACCAAGTAGCAGGCAAGACGAAGCTGAACCTTTATGAATCCTCTGCTATAGGTTTTCAGAGTCTTTACTTTAGGACCACTGTCTCTCTGCTATGGGACTGGCTCTCCTAAATTATTCAGTTACTTCTGAAAGGCATGCCCTTGAATAACCCTACTCTATGTGACAGAGAGGGGTATTATGAAAAATTCAGTGATATCACAACTAGAGGCTGGAACTCTATAAGGTTGAGTCCCTAATGGGACACCTTTAAAACCTAATAATTGCACTTGTGGGCATTTAAATGGCTTCAGAACTGATATAAAAATGAGGCATTCTCACTAGAGTTTTTGCAAAACAAATGGAACAAAACAGAATCACAGAACAGAGGTGGAAGGCACCCACAGAGATCATCGAGTCCAGCTCTTGGCCCTGCACAGGACAACACCAAAAAAAAAAAAAGAAGCCACAAACTGCTTTTATTTTAATTTAAAGGCAAGTAAAAACCATAACTTAATCAAAATTCTGAAAACAACCTTGATTAAGAAGAGCACTGTTTGTGTTGTAGAAGACTAAGCTTAACAGAACTTGCATGGCAAATTGGAGCTGGTCTTATAAAAATAATACTTCTAAGACTTACACTTCAAAGAGAATTTTTTTTCAAAGGACAAGTACAAAACAAACTTGTGGGAGACAAGTCTTGTAATGACTAACAAAATAATTTCTACCAGTAGAAGAAAAGAGTGAAATTTTAGGATGTAACACACAGGGAATAAAAATATTGCATAATTTTTTAAAAAATCTTTTCAGGTGATAGAAAAAATATGCAAATTTTAATTTTCATCTTGGAGTCACATCAGATTTATTCTGGCAGGGTTGGCATCTGTAGAAAAGTCACCATCTACCAAGAGAGCCTCTGGGCTTCAAATGAACATGGTTTGGAATCCAAACTATCCACCTTTTCTAATGTGCTTGGGGTTTGGAGAAATAAATGCTTAGACAAAGCCAAGTAATACAACAGGTTTTTGACTTTTAAAGTGTAGACAGTTTTAGAACAGATTTTTAATAGGGGTGTCTGGTGAGATTTGTTTGTGATTTTTTGTGTGTGTGTTGGTGAGGATATATTGTTTTACAGACATGTGAGCTTTTGGGTTTATATTGTACGTGCTGGATTTAGTACACTATATTCACTTTGGCTCAAAGTCTACTTCCAGGAGCAGATCCAAATAAGCTCAACTGCTTGGTGTTATTTTGCTGCTTTTTTTTATGTGTTCTCTTCTGTAAAGCTAGCTGCTAAATCTCACCATTTTTGTGGTTATCCAGGACTCTGATCAGTGCTCCAATACCTTCTGGTTTTGGCACAAAGGAACATTCTTGAAAAGAAAGGTGTTCACAACATCAAAGGTTTCCTTCATGTTCTTCATGATTGTTTACCAGGACACAATTCATCCAAGAATACTGCTCCCCACAACTTTTGTAGCAGTGTCCTCCTGTCCAAGAGCTATCAGAGGTTGCTAACCAAACCTCTCTAGGCATCGGAGCACAAATATAATTTGGATGCACCCCAAGTCTGCCTCTTCTGTCACAAAAACCAACCAGCTGTGATAAATCCTTACAAAACTAATTATTTATTTATTACAACTTAGATAAGTCAAAATCTTTCAGTCAACGCAATATCTTCTTGTTTTGTTAGTGCAGAGTGATTTAATCTTTTTTTTTTGTTTCCTGGTAACTCCAGGCACGGGTGTTGTAGCACTTAAAATTCAATTTATTTCCCCTTCATTCTTCCTCTAAAGCAATTTTTTAAAAAGGCTTTGTTGCCCTGAATGTTTAGCAAGAGTAGGTTTGTTTTAACAGCATTCATATCTGTTGCACACATAAATGTCGTATTCCGTGACAGACAGTGAGAAATATTCATTGATTTTTACTGATTCACAGTGGTACAGAGGAGAACAATATTCAAACCAGCACAGAAATATGATGATGCATTCTCAGACACACGGCAGATCTGTAAAACCGCTCGTTCTGTCATTTTATGCACAAAGCAGATAAGGAAGGTTTATGAGTGACTTCAAAAACTCCCTTTTGGCAGGGGAACCGTGGAGTTGCTTTGGCTTGGATATAAGGCAGAGGGGCTTCGTGGCTGCTTTAACCTCTGCCACATGGAGAGCCAAGCTCAAAGCCCTCCCCTGATCCAGGTCTGGGGAGGGCTGCAAAGAGAGTGAGCCTTTTACTGGACAAAAGGACAGAGCTGGGAAGGACAGACGGACTTTTGGGCACCCCAGCCCCTTGCCACATTTGGAGGAGCTGCTTGGCGTAGTTTTGCCTGGCTGACAGGCCCATGGTTGGGTCCCAGCACTGCTTCTGTGCCACCAAAGGGCAGGAGTACATTTGGGTGTCTGTCTTCACTCAAAGCTGGTGCAATTGCTGTTTAGCTGCAGATTGTGCTGGGAAACAAATGCATGGATTTTTAAAAACAAATCCACCAACAGGGATCCAGACTGTTTGTGCCAAAAGCAGGGAAGGGCTTTTAAAATCGATCTGGGAGGGACAGTGTTATTATCCCTTCTCAGAAGGCTTGAGCAAAACCCTGCAGTGATGCCCACCAGCGAAAAAATATCCAAAACAGGCTGCAAAATGACAGGAAGAGTTCCCCTCTTGCCCCCTCTTGCCTCTTGGTGCAAGGCAGGAGGAAGAGTGGGGGATGTCCGTGAGATCATCCCCACTCTGCCTGGTTTCTGGTGATGGATCTGGCCATGACCTCATCCCACACAAAAACCACGTTCTCTCTCCAAACTCACTCAGTGTCTGTGGAAGTTGGGCAGAGGGACAGCAGCTGCTGCACCCACATGGAAGGAGCCTTGGTGATCAGCAAGGCTTTTACCTTCTGGTGTGCATGGGGATTTCTACAAAATGTCCACACCCTGATCAATTTACTGTGCATTGGTGCTGGAGGGCAGCAATTCTTGTACAACACAGAGGAGCACTGTATTCTCCTGATCATCTTTTCCACCTGTTTTTGACCCTACCTGAGGGCAAGGGTGCATTTTCAGATTTGTTGGTGGACGTTTTCCCCTAGACCAGAATCACCTTCCTGTGGAAGCTTCCCTAAGCCCCAACCAGAACCTCTCCATCTCCTGCTGATTTCTCCAGAGCAACGTCGAGGATCACAGCCTGGCTTGTCCCCCTCAACAAATCTTTGTGAAAAACTGGTGGTATTTTTACACCTGAGACTGCCAGAGGTCATGCACAGTTCAAAAAAGACTTTTTAGGGGATGGGGAGAAGGAGCTCAGTTGATTTTCAGTACAATTTCTTCTGAGAGCATTAGCACTCACCAAGAGGGTGTCATTGCTATCAGAGTCAGCTCTTCAGACAAATAATTCCTTAGTAAAGGAAAATCTGACTACAAGGAAGTCAGGACCGCGTGCCTTTTGATTTTGAGCTGATTTCAGTTCCAGGATTGCTCTGTGCATCACTGAGCCAGCAGCATTAAGCCATTGGGCTGCATGTGATTACTCCACTCTAGCAGAGAACATACTTAAATTTAAAATTAAAAGTTCATGTAGAATTAATTTTAAAAGTTGGTTCATGTGCAAAACAATAATAGTGATTATTTATTATTGAGATTTATGTGTAACGCTGCTGCAAAAACATCCAATAACTAAAACACTTTGTGTCTAAAATATCTTGTTTAATGATGAGATGACATTACTGAGGGAAGCTAGGAAAGTCTTATTAGGAATCATTCATTAATAGTTCTGATGATCATGTTTGCAAACACTACAAGTAATAAAATGTTCCTCCTTGGGTACAAAGAAGAAAGGCTGTTCCTAGAAAACAGACAGCATTTCTTAGAAAGCAGAGATTCAGAGAAGAGTTTATGAAACATCATAAATAACTGCCTCGAAATTTGGTCTGAGCATCAGTCTGTGGAAGCAGAGGTAAAGCAGTGTTTGCATAACAAAAGGAATGTCAAGAAAAGCAGTAAAAACAATAACAATATCACCTAGCTGCTGTCCAGGGCTTTTCATGTCAGCTTTCAAAGCACAAAACGGGTCAGAATTAGAGCAGAGGAAATGGTAAATATATTTCTTTTGTTCCATCAAAACGAAACCACAAATCATAAATCAGAGGGGGAAAAAAAACCAATCAAGAGTAAATGGAACATGTTATTATGACAAAATGAAGAGCCTAATAAAATGAAATATTTTATTTTAGGAGCATTATGATGCTTTTATTTTGCAGTCAAGATTGAATGAAAATGCCATTTCCCAACTCAAGAGTTTCATTTGACAACTTTATGGGGCAATTTGTAAAACTTTTACATTTCCCTCCTGACATTTTGAGAAGAATTGGCTGAGAGTGTGTTTCTCACGGACCAGCAGGTCAGACCATGCTCAAAGCTGCTCTGCCTTGTTCCCAGAGCACTGACTGCAATTCCCCCTCCGGTGCCCTCAGGAGCCAGGGAACATTTCTCTGTGCACCATTTCCATTTCCCTCCTCCCTCCTCCAGCAGCTGGTGGGTTGGATGGTCCCTGGAAGAGGGCAGAACTTCTGCATGCTGTGACCCATACTTTTGGTGTCTGGAGGTCTTTCCCAACCTTTTCCATGATTCTGTGGTTCCTGCTTTGCTGGCGTGCCCAGAGCTAAAGGAGATGCTGTATTTGAGGGCTAAAAGGAAATTCCTTCAAAGCCAGAGCACCAGAGGCATTTGCAGGTTTTTATATCCCATTGCAGACAACTCAATTCATCTTTTTTTTTTTCCTTTGGAGAGATTTTTGGGATTTGGGGGTATCTCAGTTGGCTCCCACTCCCCACTTGCAATAGGCAATAGTTCAGTGCCTTGTTTTAGCAGTCAGGCTGAGAATCACCAGCCTGAGTCAACGCACTCCACTTAGGAGATGATGGGTGAAATTCAAAACCTGTGAGGTCAGACTGTGACCCGACCTGCTGTTCCCCGCTGCGTTTGAGTCCCAGGATTTAGCAGGAATGCTGCCCATGTACAGGCAGGTAAAAATACAGGTAGGTGATGCCCATGGTTTTAAATAGGACATGCTCTCCTCAGGACCCTGTCCCATCCTAACTGGAACAACAAGAGTCTGCAATGTCAGATTAAAGGCCCTCATACATTAGTAATAAATCTAATAAAAGAAATTGATTTGGCAGTGGCCAGATTTTGTGTCAGATAATTGTGCCCTTGGTGCTGGTGGGAAGAGTCATGACTGTGCAGCACTCATGGCTCACACAAAACCACCCTTACATGGCACAGTGCCCCCACTCAGCACCTTTTTGACCCATATCTATAATGATTAATTCATGCACTTATACATCTTCAACGTAATTCCAGGATTATGAGAAGCCCTCCCACGTTTAGGAGCTGCCAGAGGTCACATGTGACAGCACCAAAGAGACAACACACAAATGCAACACATTTTCTTCTGGAAAGAGGCCATTTGGTGCTGACAGGGGAAGAATTCTCCTGAGTTTTCCCACTACCTGCAACAAGATCTTCATACGCAGCAGAGACACTCCTGGGTTTGATAGCCTGTGCCTTGGGTCCTGGTTATTTCACAGGTGTGTGGCTCACTCAGCACGCAAGCGTCACAAGCATAGGGGGAGGGATTTTGACTGCTGATAAACTGCACAATTCCGGGAAAAATTAATTCAGAATGGGTTTGATTTCTTGTAAGGAGTTTGTAAGGGAAGCTTCATCTAAAGCAAAACCTGTGAAGTTAGGGTGGTAAGTATGAGGGTTCAGTTATCATTCTAAAATGCAGCGACAGGACCTGGGCTTGTGCATTTTTATTTTGGCAATCTGTTAGGCGTATGAGGGGAAGGACAAAGCATCTTGTAAACAAGGCTCCTTGCCCTCTTGGGAGATCTGTGAACCCCTCTGGCTGCCCGTGCTATACACACATTAGAACACTCCTGACATCCAGTCTGCAGCCAAGCAACTCGTTCCCAGCACAGAAAAATTGGAATATAAGCCATATTATAATCTTACAGGTAGTTGGCTCAGAGACCAACTACCTGTAAGATTATAATCTACCCAAGAGAGTTCACCCTGACTTGGGTAAGGGGGGAAATTTAGGCATTACTCACCATTCAGCCTAGAACATGTGATGTGTTTTGCTGTCAGAATGCTGCAAAGATTTCAAGGTGGTCAAGAAAATTAAATTTTGAGGCTGACATGGGTTTCGAAGAAGAATTACAATCCAACAGAAAATGTAAGCCTTGAATGAAAATAGGACAGAGAAGTTGTTTTGCCCATTTAGGAGATAAGAACAAGATCTCCATTTGGGCCAGTCTTCAGGAATGGTCACTGCTGGATTCTCAGCTTTACAAGAAATATGATAGATGCAACTTGCAAGGATATTGTGAGGAGTTGGTCTTTTAACAGCTGTTCTAATTACTTTGCTGCTACCCATTCAATCCTTTTGTTCCCTAAAACTTGGTGATTATATTCCTGATCAAAAGGAAGTGGTGCAATTTTAAAATCTGCAGAGCTGCCCAGAACTGCTGGTGTGGATGAATGGCCTCTAAGTAGCATTTATTTTATCTTACACTTGTTTATTGTTACAGTGATGTGATTCTGCAATAATGACACCATTGAAATTACAAACTGAAAAGATAATTTTTTTTAATGAGCAAGTTCTACAATGGGTACTCCTTTTCCATTTGAATTTCTCTTTCCTTGCTTTCCTCCCTTCCACTGCCAGGTCTCTGCAATTCTGTATCTGAAGTCAGTAACTCTCAAAATTTTCTCGTCATACTGGTACACTAAATGAAGAAGTTCCCCCATTTCCACATTTATGAAACAAGAATACTTTCAGAAAAGTTGCTTTATATCTCATTTTATTCAGATGGGTGTAACACAGTAAACAAAGACCATAATTCAGATATAATTCACCAATTCAAATCAATAACAAACTTCCTGGCTTCAACAAGGCCAATAAAAGTGAGAAGAACTGACAGTGAAACCATGGATCTCATCTGCATTCCAGAAACTGTGTGAGGTTACTTTGTTTGAAAAGGAAAAAGAACCAGAACAGATAATTGCCTTAATCTGTGACTTCATTGTTTCAATGCAAAGTATTGCAATCAGCTCACATTCCTGTCTCCTTGTGATCTCCAGTTCATGGACCAGCTGACTGCTGATGGCCTCTTCTGATATGCTTTGTCTGGATAAAGATTAATTAATTTTGTGTCCCAGTAACTCTCACTATGGACTTACGGAAATACCGCACAAATCGGGATAAAGTCTTGGGTGAAATTGCTTACTCACACAATGCATATTTTTCATCTGCATCCTCTATACTCCTCAAAAAAGCTGAGTCCAGGACTGGAGTCCCAGGAGTACTGATCCAAAATCACAAAATCCAGTTCATACTACTTATTTCAGTGGGATTAAAATCAGGGACTTAATTACCTGAGAAGGGTTACGCAGCACAGCGCTGTGAATTATTGCATTTAACATTCTTGTGGCATTCTCAATATATACGGTGGCACACAATAAGTAAACTGCCCTAAGGGATTCATAAATCTCTCCATTTATAAGGGATTTAGTTAAACTAATGCACAGTGGAAAAATAAAAATATTATCAGGGAAAACATCATTCTTTCAATTCTCTCCCCGCACAGCATTTTATCTGCGCAGTTCTCGCTGTGTAAGACAGGGAGTGAAAGAGTACAATTGCCTTATAGTGAGATGGACCTGTCATGTGGAGAAGGGTTTTTTTCCCCCCCCAAAAGCCAAGAAATCACTTGTCAATGTCAAGTCAGCCATCCCCAGTGTGACATTGGCATTGTGAGTCCCAGCACAGCTCGAGGGGCGACAAAGCAGCACCGCACACTTGGATCCTGAAGCTGAATGTGGACAAATGTAATACTCAAGTGTAGCTTTCATGATGAAATAAAAGATATCTCACCCATGAAAGGGGATTATTATCTCTGCCCTACAAGTGTGGCCCCTCATTAAAATATCCATGGTCAAGTCTATGTCTTCCAATGAGAGCTTCTTTCTATTCCACGGCATTGTTTTAGTTGTCAATGCCCACATTTCAGTTCGAACCCAGACTGTGGGAATTAGAAGTGAATCCAGTCAGATTCTCATGGAACTTTTGCCCACTCTATTTCATCCCCTAATTCACGATAAATAATAATAGCTCTTTCTCCATGCGGCGTTCTACTGATCACTAATGTTATTTTGCAGAAGTTAGCATTTCTTACACTTTTTTATATTGTACAATGAGCCAAACACTCTTTCTGTTCTGAACAGTTATATTTGAAAAATCTGCTAATTAAAGGAGAAACATTACTCCTGAAGCAGGTCAAAATGCTGGATAATAACTAACCTCTTTTTTGTCTTACTATTTAATCCTAAAAGATGAAAATGTTGAAAGCATGTTTTTATCTTAAATATTAAATTTTGAATTATTGTAGAACCAGTGCTTAATAATTATTCAGATCTTATGTCCCCTGATTGCTCTGTTTTTTTCACTCACTATTTAAACCCAACTGAGAATTGTTACCTGTAAATCGGGAATTTCTTCAATGGTATGGAAAATTGACCCATTAAAGCACAGAGTTGATGAGCCATCAGCTACCTGCAGCAGTTGGAGTGAAAGGATTTGCCATATCTCAGTTACCCCCAATTAGTTAATGTCAGCTATGTGGTGGTAATGCTTCAATACCATGAATATTTCAATTAAAGAAGGGTGACCTGCTCCCTGCAGATGGTCCTGCTGGACACTGGCTCATGCAACCATTTGTCCTATTTTCAGAGAATTCTTTCTTCCAGTCACACTGGAAATCAGGGAGTGACTGAAACGAGGGTAGGCAAATCTTTTAGCTGCCTACAAGCAATGAAACCTGCTTGAAATAGAAAATTAACTGTGGCCAGAGAGCAGCTGGCACATGTGCTTGCTCTTAACTCCAGTGAGAAAGGAGGTTCCACTGAAAGGATCCTGGTGACCAATTATTAAAAGAAGCACATGGAGAGGCACTGGTTTGGTGTAGGAGTCCCATTTTTTAGGAGTGGAAATCAGAGGGGATGACATGGGAGAAGTTTGGGATGGGTCTAATCCCTGTCTTTGCTTTACAAGCAAGCAGAAGCTCTATTCACATGAGTAAACATCCACCAGATGTTTCCAGGAGCTGGAAGATTGCAAAGGCAGAAAATTGCTCCAGAAGCCAGTGAGATGTCTGGTATCCATGTCTGATGTCCTGGGCAGGATTCAGGGTAGGAGGTGGTCCTGGCCAAGCTCAGGTGCTGCAAAAGGCGGTGGAGAATTGAATATCCACATTCCAAAATTCACCACCCTCTCGCCAAAGTAGCAGTATAAATCACAGCATCCAAAACTTCTACCCACTCTTCTCTTTTATTCAGATAAATATATTCTCTGATGTCTTCTCACACCCCTTCCACACGATGAGGGATTTTACACCGATGAGTGAGTTTAATCTGTGTAGGTAGATGTTTTACCCACTTGTAAATAAGTTTTACTGACTTTCAAATGCATGGTAACCAAAAAAAAAATATATATATGTGACTTGTAATGCTCCACACACAAAGTACCCTTTGGCAAAAGAACACATTAATTCATCAACCTCCAAGGTATTATTTGTGAAAATACATCATTTCCCATGTTGGGTATCACCCCCAGTCAGCTGCCCCTTGGCCAGCAATGTGAAAACACATTTCTCCATTTGTAATTTTCTTTTGTATACATTCTTCCTCTACTTCAGCTGAGGGGAATTCAACATTTATGTTCCATGTTCTTCCATGAAGCCTTAGCCCTTGATTCATATACGTTCTGACAACATACTTCAAGTGCTTTATTTTAATAAGGGCTGTTTTCATTACACTCTTTGGGACTCGGTGGGAGAAACACACTCGGAGAGTTGTCTACCTCTTAAAAATGTAGCTAAAGGCCTTTCAGGTCCTGTTTCTTGGACCATAAAACTTGTCTGTGATGATTGAAATGAGAATTCTGTTTGACCTTTTGTGACTTAATTTCACGCTTCATTTCCACTGCTGCCACTACTTCACCTCACGGGCCGTGTCCCTGGGACAGGGAGGCTGCTCAGCACGGGGAGGTGAGAGGCTGTTCTGTGTCCAGCCTCTCCTCCTGATCACACCAATCACTCAGTTTTGCTGCAGGACTGACTTCTCAACCTCAAAATAAAGTGCACAGCTGTTTTCAACCCTCTTCCATTGGTTTCCCCCATCTAATGTGGCCATTTACGGTACAATAACTGTGTATTCTTTGTTTGTTCTTAAATTGTCTTTCCCTCTGCTGTTTAACGATGGAGTTTTAATTGTAGTTTGTAAATGTATATTTTGTATCATCTAAATTTGCTGATTGATCTGCTGGATGTTTCTGTAAACGTTGCTTTTGATACTCCAGTTTCATTCGTGTAAACAGAGCGATGACTCACATCCTGGTCTGCCCAACGTGTACCTGTAATCAGGACCATCTGCCACCACAGGCTCTGTTAAACCACTGCTTCTTGTCCTTTTAAGCCATTTCTCCTCGTTCCCGTCCTTTGTCTAACTCAGTCCCAGTGGAAACAAAAACAAACAGCTGAAAAACAGACGGAATGATGAACTTGCAGATTACTGCAAAAATTCCAGGGCCTGTTCTAAACCCAGGGCAAGAAATTTAGTTTTTCCAGGGCTGCAGAAGGAAATTGTTTCCTAATTTTGAGCCAAGTGCTGCATTGCAGAGGGCCGTGCTACAACATCAGCAGCACCATGGAAATCACCAACAAGGATTACCAGTGGCATTTCAGTCCTCTGGACATTCAGGCTTTGAGATTTATGCAGGGAGATGGCCACGACTGATTCTTTGAGATGTGGTATGTCATGGACACATGCTATGTTATGGACACATAAATAGTCATCCCAAACCAACCAGCACAGGGTGCTGCTAATCAGGGCTCAAATAATTTTCCACCAGTCAGTCTCCAGAGAAAAGCAGGATTTTCTGTGTGCTTTTATGCTTCACTTTTGAATAAGAAATGCCAGTTGGAATTAAACACTGTTTATCCACAAATAAAATAACAAATAAGTTAAAACATCTAAGAACATTAAGTGTTTGAACTAGCACATGTAGATGAAAAGGCAAAGAGGACTGAAAGCCGCTAAAGAGAGGTGGAAAAGTGATAAAACAAAGAAACGTATGGCTGCTTGAAAATAAACATTTTTTCCTTGGGTTTAGAACTTGTGGAAGAGAGGTTCTAGAGATGAACCACTCCAGATTCAACACCTGTGCAGGTAGATGCCTTATTGCACCTGCTTTATAAGAAATCCCAGTGTCTCTGTACCAAACCAGCCTCCTAAAGTCTCCATGGACACACCCGAGACACATCCCTGGCTGATGGAATTCCACCCAGGAAATCAAGCTCCGCACAGAGTTGAAGCTCCTCCAAAATGCCTGACCTGAGTAACTCTGAGCTTTGTTTCTGTTTGGGTGAGGAAAGTGTGAAGAAAGGAAAGGAGACCACGACTGCAAACCCAAGCTGGAAATTAGCAGAAGTGTTTCTGCAGCTCAGCAGTTTCCTGTTGGCTCAGCTGGTGGGAGCAGGCAGACCTGGGACCTCCCGTGGGCTCCACACCATGGAAACCCATCCAAAACTGTGAGACCTTGATCTGTGGGACCAAAATCAGTGAGATTTTAAATCATGTAAGCACAACTGATTCCTTGTTTATCGAATGGAATGACAAATACTGGAGTCAGAGGGGTGGTGTGTCACTTCCAAAAGGCCTGGAATGCTGTTAGGGTGGTGAAGTACATGATTTTGCAGACAGATATAACAACCNGAAAGAGAAAGAGAAAGAGAGAGACAAGGCTGACTTGGCCCTGCTCATCAACAATAGTGAGAATGACACTACAGACAGATGAAAATCCAATTACAGAAATAAAATCACAGGCATAACAAACTGTGTTTAATCCTGTGGGTTGTTATTACCTCCGTTTCCTCATTGCTCATTTACATGTAGTCTAATTAGGTTGTTCTGGGCGGGATACTCATTAAAACCCTGTCCCTACTGAGACAACATTAGCAAGGGATTCATATTGAACAAAACACAATTAGAATGCTTATTAATTAAGTCACCAGTTGTCATAGTGAGTTCTCCTGGACAGCATGATTTCATTTAAAATTTGGCATGTACATGTAAATGCTACCTAAAAATTCCTCAAATACCCAGTAATGTGCTTGGGAAAATGTAATGAGTACAATACGTTTTTTAGTCTGTGCAGAAATCTCAGTGAGCCCACTTATCTTTACAGAACTAGTGAATTGAGTGTATCTTCTCTCCCTCTCATTCCAATCTTGCATTGTTGTCCTGCTTAGGCTATTGCCTTATTGCTAAAAATAATTGTAATTATAATTATAGCATAGTTTTAAAATAAATCATCTTATTTCTTTCTATGCCTCTCCCTGGCAGTGTGCATTCATGCAACATTTTAAACTGACTTTTCACTTTTTAAACAGCCAGCATATCCTATCAGGAATGTCCCAGAGCTGAAGATGAACAAAAAACTACCACGGTAAAACCAAAGAACATTTCCTTTTTGCTACGTTCATTTTCAAATTTTCAATAAGAACATATTTCACTGAGAAAAATATTTCTTTATTATAAAAGAAAGTAGAAGGGGATGTTAGAGACCAAAGGATGGATTTTCAACTGCTGCCTCTCTTTCTCTTGTGCAGATTTGGAGTTTGGAGTTATTACTTTAAGACTTTAAAGAGGTTCCAGGATCACAGAAAATTAAATTTAAAAAGAGAGGGGAACAAAAAAAAAAAAAAAAAAAAGGAAGTGTTGAGGAGGTTTAACGGTAACAAGAATGTCAAACTCTGAAAGTGAAGAAATAACTTGTAATATTTCCATGCTGGCAGGAACTGACTCTTCCCACCACTCAGGATATGAGAGGCGATGCTCAAAGTCTTCATTAAAGCTGCACGTGGAACCAGCTTGAACCCAAGAGCTGAAATAATGCCCACCCTAGAAGAGTGTCCAGAACGTCCTGGGCAAGGACAAACCACTGCTTTTCACCCTCCAGACAGAGAGTGGCACAGAACTCACTGGACTTCAGGACAGCCAATCTGAACACCAAGGGAAAGCCTTCACATGGATGAATCTCCCCTTTTCCTGATACCACAGAGCTCCTCAACCCACCAAGGCTCCACACAACCTCGCCTCTTAGAGAGGCTCGTTGTTCTGACTCCAGCAGGGAACAGCCTGACACTATTTGAATACTCCAGAAAACATGCTGGGAACCTTGGGGAGTTGCTAACCCATCCCAGTATCCCTGTTGTGTAATTTACTGATTCTTCACACGAAGTTAACGTCTCATCAACCTGTTAACTTGGAGCAATTATTGACTTAACACGGGCTAATGCAAAAGCCTAACGAATTTGCATTTTGTGTTACACAACATAAATATGTTTATTGTTATTAATATATAAAACAAACAGTGTGGTCACGAAAGTTCACAGGAACACGGGCAAGAGGCTGGAGGAAAAGGCATGCATCAGCTGCTTCCACCAAATTGCATTTGAGAGGTTCTTGTTAATGACTGCAGCCTGAGACAAAAGCACATGGAAACCAACTCAGAGCTGAGGAGCCTGTTAAAAACACATCCTCAGCAAGGCAAATGGACAGAGGGAATGCCCTTCCTGGGGAATCAGAAGAATAAAAGAGAATATCCATATTGGAGTTGTCCTGGCTTGCATGAGAACTCCTGTCACACAGGTCAGGAAGAGAAAAGTTCTCTGATAATACAGAAATAGTGACAAGTCCACCCAAACTCTGGGGGTCACCTTCAAATGATTAAAATGAAAATGTAAAAAAAACACCATGGCCACAACAAGACATTGAGGGAAAGGGCCACCAGCCAGCCAACCTCTAATGAGCCATCATTTCAAAATGAATACAACATTAATGATGTACCATTTATCCTTCTGCCCACTTATGGGAAACAGAGACAGATAACAACAGAAAATTACCCCAGTGAACTTTAAAAAACAAATCTCTGGCTTTAATCTGGGGGTTTTGGGTTTTCTTTTTTGCCTGTGAGCACAAGAGCATTGTCTCTTCAGTTCCCTTAATGAAAAGGTTCAGGGAACAAAGAGAGGTCGCTGACTAATGTGGTTGTATGGCCACTTCCTGCAGCCCCTGCTGCATCTGGAGAAATGAGAAAAATCACCAGATTCACACAGAACAACCTCATTCTCTGCTTGGCACTACTGCCCTGCTGGCAAGTCATCTCCTTGGTTTATTGCACCGTCTCTGCAATTCTTCCTGCAGGGCAGGCCAGGAACAGGGTATGAGATCCTGCTCCCAGTGGGAATTAGATGTCAAGGCAGAGCTGCAGTTTAATGTATTGTTGCACTTTCAATATAAAGAGGACGACCACAAAACCCACAAGAGCTACAGCAAAGAAAAGAGCTTGTTTACAAGGTCAGAGCACAGAGCAGCTCAGCGAGTGGAACGGCCCCTCAGCTTGGATTACTCCAGGAACAGATTAAAAGCCCTGTTGTGAGCAGTCAGGATATCAAGTGTCTTTCCAGCCCTCCATGTCAGGGTTACCTGACTGATCCCATTTGTTGGAGCTCCCACTAAATTGGTCACAGAGAACAGCCCTAGAGGAACTTCCTGGAGTCTTTCCACCCCGAGTTTCCTGTGGCTCTGCAGTGCCCCCTCAAGAACCCCAGACAGCCAGGACAGGAGGAATAGAAACAGGCAGGCAGTTGGTGACAAAACAGTGCCTTAGTTTACCCCTGATGTGGTCAGAGAAAGAAAAAGAAAAAGGAA
>VZTH01013098.1:409444-424086 GCA_013397815.1 Aleadryas rufinucha | reverse complement strand
CCTTTTGAGAGCTGATCACACAATAAAGGGCTCATATGATCTGAGAGCTAAGGCAACACGTTCTTTGACTTCCAACAGAACATAAGATCTGTTAAGACTAATAGACAAAGTAAACCAGCCTTCTGATGCCAATAGTAGAAGGCTTGAACACAAATCATTCCCTTGAAAAATCAATAAAGATACAAAATACAACAGCTATTCCAGGAAATGGCATGACAGCTATGGATGGTATGCCCTCCTCCAGGCTTCAAGAAACATCCCACAGCCTGGGAAGGAGTCAGGGGTACAGCAAGATCCTTGGCTACTAAAATGAGGTCATAGATAGCGAGCCAACCAGCACGATGAGGGTATAACTGCTGAGTCCACTGGCATGAAGAACTCCAAACTCAGCCTCACCCACTGGAGCTGCATTTCTGTTGCTATAGGATGAACTTCACAATATGTCTGCTTCTGCTCAGCTCCAAGAACCAAGGGGTAAGGCAAATCCCTCATCTTCAGTTAAAATTCTACAGAGCTGGCACTGCCCACATTCCCAGGAGAGCAACTTCTCAACTTTCTGACCCTCACACTCACTCCACACAAGCTTAGGAAAGCTTGAAAGAAGACATAATTCTGCCTTAGAGACTTGAGAGGGCAGACAGCTAAACGAGGAGGACAGAAACATATGCTCTCATCTACCAAAATTTTAAGCCATTCTTTAATCAACAAACATGTAATAATACTCTTGATCTTAGGTAGATCTAACCATTACACAGAAAGGGAAAAAGCCAGATGCATATTGCTCTTGGAAATTTGCAGGAACACTTAACTGGAAACATTATCTGCACATGCAACAGCACTCAGCTCCTCTCAAGCACCTTGCAATGCATGTGCATGACACCAACCAGCAACTTCTCATTGACACTAGGTTTAATTTGCTCAAAATTACAACCTCTAGATTCACACATTAACAAGAAGCTTTTATTTCCTTCTGTTTGAAATAATTATATAAATATCACTGAACTTCATACTGATAAATAAATGTTCAACTGAGATACATTTCATGATTCAACAGAGAGAACAAAAAGGCAAATAAAAAGAACCTGATGCTATTAAAATCTTGTGATTTCATCTCAGTCTATTCAGCTCAATGTTTTCAAATACTTGTAACCACCAACACTACGTTGACAGAAGTTTCCAGTATAATTGTCATTAAGTTCTTATTGTTTCCAAAGACAAAACCGTACAACAAACTTTTGATGTTCAAAGATCCCCAGAAATGGCTAAAACCCATCTTCCCACAGTAATCTCCAGAGTGCTAAAACCCACGCCTACCTCAAAAAAAGACACCTTGCATCACAGATACACTTGTTTTAAGATACACTGACAATCATATCATGCCAGTAATACTGCATGGCTTATCTGAGAAAACTTGAGATGAGCCATTGGCCTAGAGCTCAAAACAATCCTCCAAGACCACCTCAGAAGGTAGGGAGGGACTAGGGCAGCACATCTGTGCTGCAGTTCATGCACAGCTGATTCAGCCATTAAAGTACTCAAGTTAGTTGTATCAGGGGCATCCACCTTGCACTTTTCCATCTCGCACAATTCCCCAGAATTAGCCATATCCCAGGAAAGTCCAGAGCCTTAGTCACGTTAGGGCACCGAGGACTGTTTATATTAGGCAAAAAAACTGATGAATTATGTCTTCACACATCCATCTATTTAGGGAACCATTACAATCTCATCTATGTTGTGTTACTCTGCTCTCATGTTCAATCTCTTTGCATTAAAGCCTCACTTCACAGAATTAGGAGTCTTTTCTCCCTTACTACAGACTTGCCAAAGAGAGTTTGGGGGAGGTCTCCTAGTGCATTCAGAGTTTCTTCAACACACCTTAATCCACCTTCATACACACCTTCACACAAGATACCTTTATCCATTGAACTTTGCCATGCATTTCTGCACATGAACAAGCTTGAAATAAGCACCTTCTCAGGTTTATCATTACCTTCCCTAACACTTCTCCTCTTCCCCATCAAGTAATAAGAAATTCTCAGAGATTTTTTTTTTCAGATGGGCTCAATATCAAGCAGAATAGAGCAGTGGAAAAAGCATTCATATTATGAAACTCTGCAAAGTCTGAAAAGTTCCAATTTATGGAGTAACTTAACAGAAATTCATCTGAGTAATATAAATTACAGAGGCTTTCACTAGCAAAATCAGTGGAATTAGTGTGTTGTTTATTTGGTTGGGGATTTTTTAATCTTTCAGTATTTTCCTGAGAGGGAACCATACCAACTGGGGACATGAGACACAGAGTGGGTAAATATTGTAACAATTAGCTTTGCATTTATTTGATTACTTGTGGTGTCTTTTTTCCTGTGGGTACAGAGGAAACAGAAAAGGATGAAGAATGGCTCATTTGCTTCTTGTCATTGCCCTTCATATCCTCCTCTCTCTCTCTCTGTTGAAGGCTGCTGAGCTACTGCCCCAGATGCAACAGCAGCACGGTTCAATAGATCACATAAACAAAGGGTGCGCAGGCAGTGTTCTGCAGCAGCAACATCAGGGCTCCCTGCTCCCATCTCTCCCGCGGGCTAGGAATGCATCAGTCCTCTCACCTACATTGCTCTTACTGGTCTGGCAGCTTGTCTGCTGCCTTGCTCCCAGTAGACATTAGAACAAGACAGGACTTCGTGAATATTCAGAGAATCACAGAAAAAAGGTCTGGGAGCTTACCCAAGACTAACCCCCTCAGGGAAGACCACTAGACACAAACCATTGATGACAGTTTTGTCTCACCTCTTCTTATCAGTCTCCAATGAGGCAGTCATACCTTTCCTAGGCAACCTAATCTATCACTAAGCTTTATGGTTACTTTTCTCACCAAAGCCTAGAGAAATCTCTTGTGCTACAATGTGGTCCCATTATTTCTTGCAGTGCCCAGCACAACCACAGAGAACAAATATTTCCTCTTATTGTCATTTTCATATTCCAGTCTTCTCCTGATTAAGTTTGCTCTTGAGAGCAAAGTCTCTCAAGTGTCCCTTGCTGATTATGCTCTGGATTCTCTACATTCTTCTTTGGGCTCAAAGTCCCAAACAAGATATCACACTAAACAGAAAATGTAACAATGCTAACTGTTAGTGTTATTCATGCCGTACATGTATCCCTCCTATCTCTGGTTCTGCTCACCAGTGAGAGCATCATGGTTTGGCAGCAGTCATGAAAATATACACTTTTTTAAAAAAGCCTGTGCTTGCCCCATGGGAAATCTGAGGGAAGAAAAAGCATATTAGAGGATAGGCTATGTGTTTCACCACCAAAGTCCAGAGACTGAAGAAGCAGAGCTTAAACTTACAGAGAGTTATTAACACTATCTTCTTGTTCTTCAACAGCTGGAAACAGAGTCAGCAGACTGAGCATCTTAACCTGACATTCCAGCCTCCTCCCTTACTATACCAACTGAGCACATTGCTTATGCTTCTCTTGCTGCTTCTAGAAACAGACAAAGCAGCCTAGCTGTTTAAACCCAGTGCCAAGTCCCACAGCATGACCATCTCTCCTCGAGCATGGTCAAAATCAGTGAAGTGCCTTGATATGAACAGTTCCCCGTTTCTTAGCTTCTCCCAGCTTGCTGACAATTGTTGGCAGCAGTGAAGTGGCAAGTGGAATAGACACCTTAAGTCACAACAGAGAGAACAACAGCAGAGGCAGACCATTTATCACTTCTGGAACACAGATCATCAAGGTTATGTTCTAGGGCAAACGAAGAGCCTACTGAATGTTTTGCCCATTCTGTACCTCCTGATCCATAGCACTGCATGGCAGTAGTGCCCAAAACCATGTTATCTAAAACTAAGGTCTTACAGATAATGAGAAAGAATATCTTATGGATAATAAGGAAGAGTAACTGAATGGCTTTACAGAACTGTAATACCTCCACTTGCAGTGCCTTCCCTCAGCCAGGCAAAAGGGCTTCCACCATACCTTACCTTTCCTTTCCTTTCAATTATGCTTTCAGCCTTCATAAAGTAGAATCATAGAATATGCTGAGTTGGAAGGAACCCACCAGGGTCATCAACCCAAGTAGGATCCTGTTTCCGGCCCAGGCAGGCTGGGACGCCAAACCCCTCTTCTCTTTTTTCAGGCCTGCTGACAACCAGCACCTGCTTCCTCCAGCTGAGCTCTTCATGGTTCCAGAGACAAATGATGAGTCTCAGGCAAGGATCGTGCCAGCCCTCTCAGCTACACTTTCAGAGCTAAGGTTCTCAGACACTGACTTATTGACTATTCTCCTCCAGGTTTCTATAAATCCAGAAAATTATTAGAAGACCAAGTGCATCTAGGGCTAGTTTGGGAACGTTTATCCACACTCTAGAAGAGCTTGTACTAGGACTTAGATTAATTTGTATGCCATATATTGCACTCCAAAGCTCATGTTTATTCCCTTATATGTGAGCCCCAAGCCACCTTTCTTGATCATCTCTAAGAATAGCAAAACAAATACTTAAGTTTAGAAACACCACACTTCCACAAATCCATTAAGCAAAACTGAAAGTATATGAATAATTCAATAAGGGACTCAAAGGAAAACATTTATATTTGAAGTGCTTTTCTGTAACCTTAAATACTGCAGAAACAGAAGAGTTTGCTGCCATGTCCCCAAACTTGGGAGTGCAACTAGTTGGCCCATCCAGATTCCTAGCAACTAGCAACCTCTTCACATATATCTTCCCAATATTTTCAAGTATCTTTTGCCTTCTTTTTAATTTCCTATCCTTAAATGTTGTTGTTCATTATTAAATAGTAGTTATGATTTACTCTGGAAGCAAATGAGTATCTGTGCTATCAGTGGAATACCTTTATATATTACATATTATTATGCATTATTATTTCCTCCAAAGGAGCATCTATTAACCAAGACATGAATTCTTGCGAATAAATGCTGCTGGATTTTGGAGTATGTATGTGTGCCCTATATAGAGACACATGAATGTTTGCATGTGTGTGTTTCTACATAGGCAGATAAACATACACAATGTATATGTCACAAGAATGCAAATGGTAATAAGGTAGAAAAAATTATCAAGGAAAGAAGTATCAACTCTGCAAAACACAGAGCTGATACTGTTATAAACAGAATGAACATTGGGCCTTAACTATCACTGATAACCAGGGATTTAACAGTCTTTGTTAATAGGCCACTAAAATGTGTGTGAGCTCTTGTCACACAAAATAGTCCATGACTCCTACATCATATCCCAAGCAAAGGTCACCACATCAGTTTTAACAAAGCTTCCTGATTTCTGTGTGTTTTCAGTGAAATGACTGCAGAGAAAAATCCCTACAGGGTGGAGCTTGGGAGACTCGGCAGGAAGCCCAGCTTGCAGTCCATTTTTTCCTGCAGTCAACAAGCTTAAACTGCTTGCACAGAAGCAGGTCTTAGTTGTTTCAGCAGCTGCTGCTCCTTAAAATGTTACAACCTAGAATAAGGTATGGTTTAAAAATACTTTTCAGGGGATGAAATTGTGAAAAAGCCTTCTCAGACAATGAGAGAAACCCACTGTA
This sequence comes from Aleadryas rufinucha, assembly GCA_013397815.1. Lineage (NCBI taxonomy): Eukaryota > Metazoa > Chordata > Aves > Passeriformes > Aleadryas > Aleadryas rufinucha. Next base: position 418,533 of record VZTH01013098.1, on the reverse strand, counting down.
GTGAGGAAAGCATTTTGTTCAACCAGAACAGGGCAACACAAACCTTGCTGGCTCTCCCAGTACAGTTCTGATTTTTGGATATAAGGTCTGAAAACTTCTCTTCTAGTTTTCAGCTATTCTTAGTTCACTTATGTGGCAACAGCATGCACTGGCCTTTATCTTGCAATGGGAGAAGACAAGTTGACATTTTTTTAAAATAACCTTTACCTACACTGTAGGCACTTAAAAGCACCAAAATACACAGCCAGACTGAGCTTTAATGGAACTAAAGTGGATACAGATTTAAATTTTAAATTATGTTTTAAGTTGAATCCTGTTCCATAAATTCCTCACTGCAGGGAAACTTTTTACATGAGAAACCTTTCAAGAGGTTTTCAGTACTTGTGCAAGAGAAAAATGATACATAGAACACAGTTTGGTGGGAATCCAAAGAATAAAAAAGATTACAAACATCAAGAGGAGATTATGCTTAATTTGAATTGTTGTATGATGAATAAGCCTTCAAGATTTTGAACCACTCAAAGGCTAATTTGATGTCTTTTTGTCTGCTAAAAAGAGAAAATATGTAGTAAAACACTTAAAAATTCTAAACTGCATAAGCAGGGCTTCCTGCAGATTTGACATACCAGAAAAGAGGTTCATTATGTGTATTTTGTACCTCTAAATCAGCATGCTAGACAAGTGAAATAAGAAAACAAAACATGGAAAAAAGAAATGGTAAATACTAACACAAGCAAATTTTGCCTCTTGGATTCACATCACTTCCATTAGTGAAGTGCTAGACATTGTTTTAGTTTAAACACATCTGTAAAAATGAAGAGAAACCATGAGCAAAACCAATATCAATATTGTTACAACATGGGTCAGGTTTCAGTGATCTTTTCAATTAAGTTTTAGCAAATGTTTCTCAGTAACTGAAAGATTGTTAGCTCTAAGGTCAATTGTAATGGAGTTTTTAAGGTCAGTTCCCCTCCTTTAGAATTAATCCTAATTTTCTCCCACTGAAAAATCATCAGGAAGAAAGTAATTTCCAAACACTTAAGTATATTTATTACTCTCATTTCCACCCTGATTATGCAGATAACTGACTAGAATAAACCAATTCACTGCATATTCTAACAAGGGTGCTGTTATTGGCAATCCACTTGAACAGAATGACCCCCACTGGCAACCTGCCTGCAAACAGTGAATTTCCATAAAAGCCAGAAGATTACTGTGGCCACCTTTTTAGCACAAGGACACAGCCTATGAAAGATACCAGCCTCAGAATGCATAGCCTAAGATCCAAATCTGTGTGCAACATTTGGTCCAGGCTTGGCTTGCCAAACACACGTGTGTTCATTCCTCTGATTAGTCAAGCACAGTAAGTGCTAACAATGAACCACAGAATTATAGAATTGTTTAGGCTGGAAAAGACCTTTAGGACCATTGAGTCCAACAGTTAACCCAGCACTGCCAAGTTCACCACTAAATCATGTCCCCAAGTGACCCATCTACACATCTCTTAACTACTTGCAGAGATGGTGATTCAACTACTTCCCTGGGCAACCTGTGCCAATGCTTGGTAACCCTTTCCATGAAGGCATTGTTCCTAGTATCTTAGCTAAACCTTCCTTGGCACAACTTGAGGCTATGTTCTCTTGTCCTATTGCTTCTTATTTTGGAGAAGAGAGCAACCCCCACCTGGCTACAAATTCCTTTCAGGGAGTTGTAGAGAGTGATAAGGTCCCCCCTTAGTCTCCTTTTCTCCAGGGTAAACAATGCCAGCTCCCTCAGCCACTCCTCAGCAGACTTGTGCTCCGGACCCTTCACCAGAACTGCTGCCCTTCACTGAAGCACCTCAATGTCTTTGTTGTATTGAGGGACCCTAAACTGAACACAGGATTCCAGGTGCAGCCTCATCACCGCTGAGTACAGGCCCATAGTAAGTGCCCTGGTCCTGCTGGCCATGCTATTTCTGATACAGGACAGGGTGCCATTGGCCTTCTTGGCCACCAGGGCACATGCTGGCATTTCCCTTTGGATTATGAGGGCTCCATTCTGCTCCCTGTCTCTGCCTTCCATCTAAAGAGGGCTGGGTACCCAGAGAACAATTGGTCTTATTATTAAAGGCTAAGGCAAAGAAGGCATTAAGTTCCTCAGCCTTTGTCACTATGTTTCCCACCACATCCAATAAAGGATGGAATTCTCTTTAGACCTCCTTTTGCTGCTAATGTATTTGCAGAAACATTTTTATTCTCTTTTACAGCAGTTGCCAGATTCTTGTTCTAGTGGGGTTTTGTCCCTTCTAATTTTCTCCCTGCATTACCTCACAACATCCTTTTATTCCTCCTGAGTTACCTGCCCCTTCTTTGAAGAATTAAAAACTCTCCTTTTTTTCCTGAGTTCCAGTCAGAAAGAGCACCCAGTTCTTGTCTGCTGCAAGAAGTGGGCCTTTCTGTGTGGTTGGTTGGCTTGGTCTCAGAAGCTTCCCTGTGTCACCAGCAGAGAGGAACTGGTTTCACTTGTAAGAAAAAAAGTAATTAGGCAGGTCAGTTCAGGAAAAAAAATTATCAAATTCTATTTCAGTGGGATTTGCTGCTTGAGGTAATTATCCCTTCAAGAGCTGAACTAGTGTGCACTAATGCACACAAAGGAACCCACCCGAGAACCAAGAAAGAAAACTTCACATTTCCTTACTAGAATGATTCAATAATACTTGAAGTCAGTGATGTCTGAAAATGAAGAAAACAAAATTGCATATATACCTTGCACCTCTAAACATCTCCTACCTTACAGACCAAAGGCTTTTGCTAATTATGCACTAAGCATAATACCTTTACAAGTCATCAGGGTAAACAGCTAATAAATTTCCCTCCCAGTCACTGGCAATGTTACATAATTAAAAGGAGGCAGGATGGACACTTCTTGAAAACACATTGTGATTCTGGGATTCAACCTCAAACAAAACACGGAAATGAAAAGCCACTTCAAAATTAATCTCACAACAAGTGTTCCTGGCAAAAATTATTTCTACTCTACATCATGGCAATGCAGCCAGGGAAAAAGTAAATGAAAGTGTACAAATTGTTTGTTCCTGTATGAGGTATGAGAGAATAAAATATTGCACAATTAGTACACATTATCTTTTGAGAATGATTGTTAGAGAAAGCATTAATCAGATCTCTTTCCAGTCACATCCAGGCTATGTAGTATTTCATGCACAATTATCATATATTTAAAAGCCAAGCAGTTCAATAGGACTTGCAAAATTTTAAGTTTGCAGTACTTCATGTTGCATTATTACAAACAAGTGTGTTAGAGTGCTGTAAACAGAAATGTTGTATTCATAATCAGCAGCATTGTAAGGTAGCTGAAACACAAAAACCAGACAGATTCAGAGATTTTGAAGATGGAAAGGGACTGTAACATCATCTAGTCTTAATCATGCACCATTACATGACAAAAATCAAGGTATTTTAGAGTATTAAACAACCCCAGTTTGGCAACACAATTGAAAGGCAATACACATTCCACTATAAATAAAGCAGCAGATACTTGCAGAACTTACTAAATTATAAATAAAAGTAAATAAACTGAAAGTAAAATAAGAGATGGTGTATGAGTCATCAAGAAAGCCACCTCCTTAAACTAATGGATTTCACTAAAGGTCACCAAAACGAGTGAAACAGAAAGCAAGGTAAAAGTTGATAAAAATAAATGAGGAATCCAGAGTAAAGAGTGACAGTACCCAGCTTCAATACAATCATCATTGCTTTTGTGTGTGAAATAATTCACACACAAAAGGAAAAATTGAAAAAAAAATTGAAACTAACGGTAAACTCTTTTCTTTTCTTAATCAGAATGGTGTTTTGGAGCAAAAGATGCAAAAGGATGGAAAAAAATTTTGGGAGTACAATTGTAGAAGCAAAATCTACTTTGGCCCTCCTTTATTCACAATCACTACATGCAGCCCATGTGACGTTCTGATGATTTGCTGCCATCTAGAAACAGAGCTTCAACTATGCAATCACTATTTGGCTGGTCAAAGACTTCAATTTCCAAGCAAATCAGTCCATCTCCTTTTGTTAGTTCTAATGTCTTTAATTAACAAAGTTGAAATGTTCAACTTATTTTTAAAAAACTTCAGCCAAATAAATTTAGGTTTATGTTGAATTCATCTAGAGTGCATGTCAGTAACAATCCCTAAGCTTTCCACATTGTTCATAACTGACTCACTTGCTTTAGTGTGTCTTGCAACCACTGTATGATTTTGTTGCACCTCCTCATATTTCAGAGGATCTTGTGCATCCCTGCTCAAGCACACAGCTTGTTTGGGTGCTAACTGCTGAACTATTAACAAACTCACACGTGCAATTTCAAAGTGAAACAGAACTTATTTCTTAGGTAACCATCACACATAGGAAATGTAGAAAGCAATGTGTGTATGAATGTAGAAAGTAGCCCCAAAGCCCCCCAAAGGCAAGTAAATAATCCAATGGATTGGCACACTTACTTTTTTCTTGAAAGCAAAACTCAGATTGTCCATTAGCAGTGGGATTTTCAGCACAACACAAAAGCAGTAACGTGATACCTTGAGGACTGTGTTGTATCAGCAAACAAAAGACAATTTTTCCCCTTGCTGTAGAGTGCCCTCCCTTCTAACATGGGTCTTTTTAAGGGAATGGATTGGATTTGCTCTCTGCTGCCAAAGCAGAGTAATTCCAGTGCAACTATTTCTCATTCGTGGTGTTTTGTGGGGGTTAGAAACAGGCTTTTAATGTTTATTAAGCAATGAAGAATGACATTACTTGGAGACAGCATTGTGACATAAATCAGCCCAATTCATTATCTAGAAGCCAGGCTGTTCCAAACCAGAAATTATCTCTGTTCTTGGTCACAGCTGTGAGAGTCTTACAAGCACAGGACTTCGCTCTGTTAAGCCTTTTCTTTAACCCATCCTTACTGGAAGGAAATGGTAAGTTCCTTCAGAAACAAGAACTGCATTCAGCTTCTTCTGAAGCAGAAAGAGGGATTCACTCCACCTAACACAGGCAGCTAAAACACATGTAAGCGTGAGCTCTTTCCAAGCCACACCTTACAGTCAAAGAAGATAAAAAGGCATCTAAAGAAGGAAGGTAATTTCATCCCAAAACTGCTTTCTAAAGTAGTTTAGAGGAACACCTCTCTGGAGCTGCCAGCTTCTCTCCAACGACAGTAAATACAGGCTAGAGTAGCTAGTGGCTTAGTTGCCATGTAGTTTTCAGCTATCTAAAGGCAGAAGATATAAATACCACCATGAGTGTCTGAAAGAAAGGCATAAAACTTCTGAGAACAACCACTGAACCACGTTACTTTGAAAAGATCAGACAGTGATGGCACCACCCAGAAACAAAGAGGCTGAACAGAAGGATTCTTCTTGCAAGTGCTACTACTTCACAGCATCTCAAAAGATTTCCCTCAAAAGATTTCAATCAAAAGATTTCCTTTTTCTTCTAAAAGATTTCCATCTTCCAACTACTTTTTCCAACTCTGCTTCAAGGTCTCCACTATGATGATAGCAGCCAGTTGCTCAAAGCAAATTACATTGATTTTATCATGATGAAAGTCAGTTTTTGTAAGGCTGTTTCTTTTAAAATGTTTTTACATAAAGTGCTTCAGAGTCCAGGTGAAGGAGGAAAAATAAGAATACTCAGCTGAAAACATTCAAGCAATGTCTAGTGCTTTAAAATAGAAACTTCAGCAGTTAGGAAGACTGCTCTTTAACCTTATCACTAGAATATTTTTTCTTATTCATTAGAGCACAAGTCCACGTATGCTTTAGTCTCAAAGGGAAGACTTGTAAGAAAATAAAATCCTTAACTTGCACTTTGCTATAAAGATTATTTTTCTTTATTTATGATGTCCTCTAATGAGCTTCAAAATACTTCAAAACCAGTAACAGACATAAGGAATGTGCTACATCAGTATTGTATATAATTCTTTTGAAATGTTTATTTTCCTGTTGGTCCTCCACAGCACATTCACAAGTTACACAAGCACATATCACTTATCTGCTTAACTGTACACTGTCCTTCCTCTGCCAGCTCCAACCCAAATGAGACTAAAAACAGAGCCAAAATCAAACAAGTTCAATTTCAGAGAAACAATGCAGGGCATCAAATGCTAATGAGGAATCTTGACATCAAACCATTTCTCATTTTACCACAATGTTTTAATGGGATTAAGCAGGCCCCTGACAATGTCTACTGCATTTTCTCTACCTATAAAATTTTGTCTTCTACGTGTACCATTCCCATTCTTCAGTGAAACAAATGAAGTTACAAGGCTTATTAAATAGCACTTCCAGCTCTCATGATGGGTTTTGAGTATTTTTAAACCATCCTCCCTATTAGCTTCAGTACTGTGGCTATTACCTGAGAATCACATTTCATTTCAGGGCTACAGAGGCCTGGAAAATGTGGGTTTAAAGCTTGTAGATGGTTGTGAATAGAAAAATTTTTCATAATCCTCGAGAAACTGGTTAGATATTTTGATAGTCTTGCAGCAAAAAATAAAGTGAGTTATCTAAAATCACACCACAAATCTGTGCAAAGTCCCAAAGGCATCTTACCAGTGCTCTAAAAGGAAAACTGCCCCAAGATATGGAACTCAATCCAAATAGTAGCAAGAGGTTGAAATCCCAGTCAAGGGATCAATAGAAAGAGAAGACTCTACATTGGATGTGTTTTAGGAAGAACACCTTGAAAAACTTATGGTAGCCCTCGGTCTTTCCATCACAACATGCTCTGTTAAAAATTTGTGACACTGCCTTTCCCAGTGCCATACCACACACTGAAGTAGCTTCACAACAAAATGAAGAGTACTCACAATAGCTCTCCTCACATGCACCTAGATCAATTTATAATTGCCACTTCCAAGGGCATACAGTAGGACACCACAATTATTATGGCTATATCCAGGCAAGACAAAAAATAAAAATAAAAATAAAAATTGAAAAAGCTAAAGCAAATTAGGCTTAATGTTGCTAAGCTGTCCCACCAATAGCAAATGTTATTGGGATCCATGAGAACTGACTGACTGTTTCTTCAAAAGTTCCCTTCTCATCCTTGTCTTCTTTTCCACTGTCTGCAATAAGAAACTTTAAGAAAAAACTTTAGGAAACCCTAACTAATAGACAGAAGATATTGAACCACTTAATATATACTATGCATTTCTACAGTGATGCAAAAGCATCTTGTCCTATGTTTAAATAGCTAAACACAGAAATCTGAAAACAGAGCTTCATAGCCCCAGATCTTCCTTTTACTTGCATTCCAGCAGTGACTAGCAAGCACTGCCTATTAAAAATGCCTCCAATGGCCACTAGCTTTTGAGAGGCAGAGTGAACACCCAGGAGAACTGGAAAGAGGCACCAAGATCTAAAGAGAAGACCATGTTTTGAGCATCACTAAGACATGTCCTTCGCAGCTGTAAGCAGTCATCTGGACTTGTATTTGCCACAGGTTACATGTGCCCTTAAGCAGAATTTTGCAGGTCTTGACCCCCTAATCAGAAAACAAAGAAAATTATGTTTCATTATATCTACTTGATCTCAGAAACTGAATTTTTTTTTAGTAAAGTGGAAGGACAGGCCACACAATACATCCAAAAGAGATGGCAGCCTATGTGCTTCTATGTAGGAGCAAAAGTTTAGCAACACCAACCATTCATGGCACAATCTTACGTTGACTGCATAAAAATCTCAAAGACCTTTCTGCCGTAACAAAACAGCAGTTTATGTGCAAGACAGCAGGAATCAACCCTTCCCTTCAGGCAGGGATTATTGCAGCTGGCTGATACCGAAGGCAGAAGAGAGCACTTCATTATGTCCTGGCATTCCAATGCAATTCTATAATAAAACATTAAGGTAGACCCTTTTGAATACTCGAGTCCCCTAGATCACATTTAGAGATTGGTTTTTTTGCAACTAACTTGGCAAGTTCTGCAGATCCATCTGTGATGCAGCAAACTTTCTAGAATACTTAACTGATCCAGAAGCCCTGGAGCTTAAACCTGCTACATGCACATTTCAAAGTTTAAAATGGCTATTTGTTGTAACAATTTTGACAATAATTGCACTATCAAAACAGCTACTGAAACCAGCCAACATCAGTCCCGAATACACACGATCCTTTCATAAACTGAAAAAATCCAGGGAGTTAGGGACTAGGAAATGAAATTAAATCTTGTACCATCCCTTCATTAAATTGTTTCTGAAGTATTAACTAAGGCAAATAAAAACAATAACCAAACCTTTTCCAAAAAAACAACTGACAGAAATTGCGATAGTCCTCTCAGCACATAAAAATTCTTCCTCAATGCAATTACTGGTGTCAAACATGGTTGCTGAGGGTACAGTCCCTCAATGCTACTGAACATAACAAGAATGGATTTCCAGAAATGATGCAGCACATTTGACTGCAGATGTCAGAGGTATCAAGTTGATAAAAAAGTCACTCAGAATATGGGTCCCCCTAAAACATCAGGAATATTTTAACTTTTAAATCAGTCCACATTGAGGCAAGCCCCTTTAAATACTGTGACTGAACCTAGCTAAACTCTAAACAGCCAAACTGACCCAAGACCACAGCAGCCCCATAAGGAGCAGCCCTGTCCTACCCCAGACTGAGGCACATGCCCCCAACAGACTGACAGCACTTCAGTTTTCAGGGTCTCTGGTCAGAAGCTAATCTGACTGAAAATTAAAATTTTAATTTTTTGTTTTGTTTGGGGTTTTTTGGTAGGACTAATTTTTCAACAGCATCTACAAGAGAAACCACTTTTTTTTTCTCAGGTAGTATTATTGCCAGCTGAGTTTCACTAACAGCCAGACAGGAAACTCCACTGGTTTCCACAGGAACCACGTAAGTTGTTACCTATACTTGTTATAACTTCATGACTGCTAAGGAGGAGGGTGGGAATAGACACTTACCTTTGGCTGAGATGAATTTTATTCTGGAAACTGCCTTTTATTTCCATTTGTTATAAAAAGATGAGAATGAGCAGCTTAAAGGTACTTGTTTAACTTTGAAAACCTGCCTTCTCTAGTTTGGCAGATGAACAGACAG
>VZTH01013098.1:369846-409336 GCA_013397815.1 Aleadryas rufinucha | reverse complement strand
CAAGTTGATAAAAAAGTCACTCAGAATATGGGTCCCCCTAAAACATCAGGAATATTTTAACTTTTAAATCAGTCCACATTGAGGCAAGCCCCTTTAAATACTGTGACTGAACCTAGCTAAACTCTAAACAGCCAAACTGACCCAAGACCACAGCAGCCCCATAAGGAGCAGCCCTGTCCTACCCCAGACTGAGGCACATGCCCCCAACAGACTGACAGCACTTCAGTTTTCAGGGTCTCTGGTCAGAAGCTAATCTGACTGAAAATTAAAATTTTAATTTTTTGTTTTGTTTGGGGTTTTTTGGTAGGACTAATTTTTCAACAGCATCTACAAGAGAAACCACTTTTTTTTTCTCAGGTAGTATTATTGCCAGCTGAGTTTCACTAACAGCCAGACAGGAAACTCCACTGGTTTCCACAGGAACCACGTAAGTTGTTACCTATACTTGTTATAACTTCATGACTGCTAAGGAGGAGGGTGGGAATAGACACTTACCTTTGGCTGAGATGAATTTTATTCTGGAAACTGCCTTTTATTTCCATTTGTTATAAAAAGATGAGAATGAGCAGCTTAAAGGTACTTGTTTAACTTTGAAAACCTGCCTTCTCTAGTTTGGCAGATGAACAGACAGTGGGGTGGTAGGTCTCTTTTCTCACAGCATTCTGCTTTGTTCTGCTTCCCAGTTACATTTCAAATACTTTCAGGTTGGATCTATCTGTCCCTATCTTTTTTAGGTGCCTACACTGGGCAGAAGTTAAACATCTGAACAATTAAAGTCAGATATGCAAGTTTAAGCTGCTCACTCTCCAACTCCTTTTACAGAAAATAGAAAGTCTTTACTAACAGGATAAAAACTCAAAATGTATTCAAGCAACAACATGTTTCTTAAAACAAAGGTTGTCATAATGCAAAAAATACCCAAAAAATAAAAGAAAGATTGAAGTTGCTGCTTGGTTCTGAGATACAGGAATCAAAAGTGCTCTCTATAGAGGCTGGGAAGGAAAGTCCACAAATGCAAATTGTGATGTAGGCATTTGGTGGGTCTTTTTCTAAGGAATGAATGTAAAAGATAACATATTTAACAGATTGAGTGACATATCAGTGCTAAAATAATAAATACTTGCAGCAGAAATACTCCCCCTGGCTATGGAAAGTAAAATGAAACTGAATTTGACTCGATAGACAGATTATAACTGAGCAAGGTCAGATTAAAAAAAACTGTGTTGAATGGAATGGTGGATTTACACAGCCCAAATACAAGTAAGGCAGTTAAACAACTGGAAATTATCAGTGAAATTTTCAAGAGCACTTTTGAGGCTGACACAGGTTCTTCAGTCATTTTCATCCTCTTATGGCCTGAATATAATGCAGCAACTTTAGCTAGAGACAGGAGAAGCACAAACCAAAGATTCTGCCACATTGTGTATTATAAAGACAATGCACAAGCCAGCCTACTCTTCCTTTAGAGTAGGCAGGTTTTTGTGAGATGTGCTTGAGGAATTGCTGCAGGACCTGAATTAGTCTAGTATCAGAGAGTTTTCAATCAGTGTACCCTCTTTGAGTATGCTAAAGCAAACTGTAGGGACTTTTTTTGCTGTGTTCCTCTGGCATGCCAAAGGAAAGAAAAATGCCAGAGAACTGAAACTGAGTAAATGTGAGGGTGCAGAAAACAAAGAAATAAATCACAGAATCGCCTCTTAAAACCTGGAAGATCTCTACAAAGCCAAACTGCTGAAAACTGGAAATGAGACCAATATAGTTATTGTGAGTCTGTAGTGCTGCATTGTTTAGCAAAGACACAGAACCACTGGAAGACAAAGGGAATCCTGAGGGCCAGAGGAACACTGCAGCACTGATAGTGCTGGAGCAGCAAGGCATGCCTTTGGAGATCAGAGGCAGAGTAACATCTCTGATCAGATTTACCCTTGACTGGCCATAATTAGATTCTCAGTCAGAGGGCTGGCTGAGGACAGAAGATGATGACAAGGAGAAAAACGTTTTGGAAACTTAGACAGAAGAGCTATACACACCCATAGTCTGAAGGCTGGATCTGATGAAGGGTTTGGGTGAGCATGGACTAGAGGTCGCAATCTCTAACTTGGAGTGCCTGGCTCCCAAAGGGGGAATGAGAGCAGGATGCAGTCAGACAATGGGACTTACAGCAATCTAAAATCACAATTCTACACATTGTACCCGGTCTCACAAAAGAATTAGTAAACCTGTGACTGCAGCCACATAAAAATTCATTTCCACCACCATCTCATTTGATTTCCAAACAAAACAGGAAGGCAGTACTACTACCCACACACCATTATCAGTAATTACACTGACAGAAAGGAGGAAGCAAAACCCTACCAGGACAGAGAGTCAGGAAGCAGAAAACTTGACCACTCTCTAAGCCAAGAGTGACTCTGGCACAGGAAGCCTCATCACCAACCAGGACAACATTTCTGTACAACTCGAGTGCAGCGGGCAGATCCAGATGTTGAACAGGCTCCACTGCCAGCCCCAGGCATCACAAGGGAGCAAACCAGGTGCAAGGTCTGTCCAGGGGTACAGTCAAAGGCAAAAGGTGAAGCAGAGACAGATCTGCAGCCAAGTACCTCTCAAGGCAAGAGCAGAAGGCTCCAAGGCAGTTGCCTCCATCCCATGCCTCCTCCTCCTCCTCTTTTTTCCCACATGTGGGCCAAAGGCAGCAACATGTGGCTCCTCAGGACAGCCAAGACCAGGCCTCAGCCCCCCATGTCACAGGCTGCCACCACTCCCCTGCCCACAGAGCTCACAGGATGCTGGGAATCACCAAACCATCATGTCCAGCAAGACACAGGATCCACTGGGGCTGGAGAAGAGTGGCCAGGCACACCCCAGGTGCAAGGCTCCGTGGAGCAAAGCTACTCTGCTGCAGCAGCTGCACAGCCTGGAGGAAAAGGAGCTCCAGCAGCAGGAGGCAGAGGAGCAGCTTGCCTCCCTGACATGGTCTTGGTGGCTCCATGACAAACCCAGGCAGGTGAGCACCAGGGACAGGATGGGATGGCTTGGGACATGATGGGTTACACAGGAAAGCATCCAGGTGGATTTGGAATGCCTGCAGAGAGGGAGACTCTATGACATCACGGGGCAGTCTCTTCCAGAGCTCTGCCGCTCTCAGTGTAAAGAAGTTCTTCCTCAAGACATGAGGAAAAACTCCTAAAGAAACCCTNTGACATGGTCTTGGTGGCTCCATGACAAACCCAGGCAGGTGAGCACCAGGGACAGGATGGGATGGCTTGGGACATGATGGGTTACACAGGAAAGCATCCAGGTGGATTTGGAATGCCTGCAGAGAGGGAGACTCTATGACATCACGGGGCAGTCTCTTCCAGAGCTCTGCCGCTCTCAGTGTAAAGAAGTTCTTCCTCAAGACATGAGGAAAAACTCCTAAAGAAACCCTCCTCTCTCCTTTCTCATCTGCCAGGCGAACTCATTGCTCAACCTTGGGCAGCCAGAGCTGGCAGGCCTGGAGGGGCTGGAGGCCATCCCGAGCACACAGAAGGTACTGGAGTGGCTTGAAGCCCATGTCCCCAGTGAGCCAGGGACCTTGGAGATGTGCAGAGAAAGGCTGGATTGATGGAGCTCTGAGCAACCTGGTCTAGGGCAGGTGTCCCTGCCCATGTGAGGGGGCTCAGAACTAGATGATCTTTTAAGTCCCTTCCAACCCAAACTGTTCTATGGTTCTGTGATCTACAATAACATTTTCACCCCTCTAGTTTAATTTTCTATTTCAAGGAGATGCCTAGGTTTTATAAAATTACTTCTTTTCCAGAAATAACTAAAACTTGGCTTAGTTTTACAGCATTTATAAATACTTATATTTACATTTTTCTATTTTTGTCCTTGTCTTTTTTTGCTTCTGGATTTTTTGTTGTTGTTGTTGTTTTCTTTTTAAAAAAATAATGTGTTTATTAAGGGATCTATTCTTGTCTTTATGTATATGATATATGCAACCAATTTTTGGAAAGAAAAGTAGCGTCTCAAAAGAAAACTGGAGACATAAAGGAGTCTGATGGCTGATTTGTATACACACACTCCCAAACAGAAGCACACTAATTGTGGTCAGTAAAATATCATCTCTCAAAAACACATAATGTAACTCCAAAGAAAATTCTGCTGAGTAAAAAATGGAAAAAAAGTTTTCTTAATTGCCTTTAGTGAAGGGAGATTCATTTAAAAATCACTTTCTGGTTTGTGAATTAAGATTGGAGCTGTCACATTCTGGAGAGGTTTTATATTTTAGCCTTAAAACTTTACAGCAGTGCAACATTTGATGTCAAGTTTCTCCTTCTTCCATTCCTCCTTCCCTCCTTTCCTTTAACACATTTTAGTGCTTTTCTCTGTTGGTTCTGTTCTCATGCTATTGTTGTTCCCCAGACCTTTCATGTACCAGCCATGGTGAGGTTACTTGCTTCTGTTGCTAATTCGTATATATGAAGAATACCCACAGAATCACCCATTCTCTGAACCCCCCAAGCAGACATCTTATGCACAGATACAATCAGAACTAGAGTTGGAGATTTCACAAAACAACTTCAAATCCACCCATGTAACTTCCAACATATTTATTCTGTCAGTGGGGTCAGAAACTCTAAAGACGTCCCTCCTGAAAAATAAGTATGTCAGCAAAATGCACGTGCATTCATATTTTTTCCTCTGTTAAATGTTCAAAAACTTGTTCGGAGGATGGACTGCACAGTATTATTTACCTGATATACTCCAATAAAATAAATTAATCGAGACTGGTTTTCAAGCAGACAGATTACATAAATAATGAACATGGGGGTTTAAAACTGAAGAGCAGCACCTAGGCCTGGTCAGCAGTGCCACACACGAGCACTGGCCATTATTTCCTGAAGGATTGCAGCCCATGGAAAGACAGTGTTGGAGCCAGGGACCAGTATGAGGAGGGAGCATCAGACAAAGCGCTATGCATTGAGCACAACCCCCTATCTCTCGTGCCCCTGCACTGCTCAGGGTGGAGGGGAGAGGAGTCAGAAATAAAAGATTGAAGTTGAACCTGTGGAAAGAAAGGGAGGAGGTGTTGTTTTAATGTTTTGTTTTTGTTTTCCGCTACTCAAATCTGTTTTAATGGGAATTGATTAAAGGCATTTTCCTCGAGTTGAGTCTGTTTTGCCTCCGACTGTAACTGGTAGGCAGCTCCCTGTCTTTATCTTGACCCATTAACTTTCTCATCCTGTTTTCTCCCCCAGACCTGCTGAGGATGGGGCGGGGAGAGAGCAGATCGATGGGCATTTGGCTGCCAGCCAGCGCTAGCTCACCATAACACCAAAAATCAACTGCCTCCTTATCTCCTAATGCTTTCCAAATTTACCAGATCTCTTCTCTGAATGCTACAGTTTGTGCAAAGAGCTAAAAGGAGCTAGCTTACACAAAATGATGAGCAAAATGATGACTCCCTTGGGAAATGGAAAATTAAGTAAAATAAATCTCAATTAACTGAAATAATTACATAATAACATCTAAAGTATTAATTAGAATAAAATTAGGCAACAGGATTAAGAGTTGTGAGCAAGCATTCTCTCCTCAACCTTAAGTCCCAAATCCTCTCCTGCAAATGAGATTTAGCTACATGTTGAGAGAAAAAAAGAAAAGAACATTGAGCAAGGATCTTCTTTTGAGGAGTGAGAGAAAGGTGTCACAGTGGGCTACCTTTAATGATTTCCTTCTTAAAACAGTAAGCCAGCAAATAGGAGACCTGAGGTCAATGCTTAACTGAGCCTGACAGGGTTCAAATTTGTATTTTCTGCCTCCTCAGGACCCACCTTACACGGTTGCTAAGTATGGCTAAACGAGGGAACCTTTCTGGGCACTCTGGGCCAGAGTGCAGAGAAGAATGTGATAATCAGCCTGTTAAATCTTGCTGGTGATCATGAGTTCTGCTTCCTCCCTCTGTAAAGTCACTGAAGCAAACAAAAGCATATTCCAAATCACAGAGAACACCCTAATCACTACAGTAATGCCCTTCCTTGTCCTGTCTCTTTTGATCAAAGAAATGTTCAATTTTTATATTAGTCCTGTTTACTGGAAGGCAGCCTGATTCAGGCTAGGAAAATAGCTTTCACTCAGCACTTCTACTCTCGTAGGTAAGTAACAAAGGGTAAAACTCCTTCAGGCTGAGAAAGGAATTTATCCTGGTCACACACTCTCTCAGTATGTGTTCTAGCCAATTAGGCTGTAACACAAAAGATGTGTAGCTAGACCGTCATACCACTTTTGCAGCTTTGGAAAGGATCTGTTTCTTATGAAAAATTCTCTGTAAGCAAGCATTAACTGAAATCTATTTGATCTGATTAAACTCCTGACAGCTGAAAGAATGACTGCCTCCTTTCTGAACCTTTATCAGAGTCAGGGGACTTTGGTGCTAAGAGAACTAGCCTGGGGAGACCAAAGTTCAAAAACAACTCTAGGTCCCCAGAACTGCCACATTGATGGGGTGCTACCTGTAGGGAAAGATGCTCAAACTCCTAGCTCTGATGGGCTGTATTTTTGAAAGGGAATTTGCCCTTATGATCTGTGTTTCTCCAGCACTGAACTGAATGATCCTGTTCAGTTTTCAAGCTGAAAAAGCCACAGCTTCACTTCCTTGCCTAGTTTATCCACAAACTCGCTTGCCATTTTATCCAAGCATAGTGATTGCTTATCAGTTTTCTTTCCTGTCATGGACTAACCTTTCTGCCAGGTAGTTTGACTTCCAAAGTTCTTTTAAAAATGCATAGTTTTCATTCTGAAATTAAATTACACCACAGGAGCATTGATGATAAGCAGTATGCACACCTGCATGCAAAAAATCCCAGGGTTAAATGAACAGCTCTTTTATACAAAGGAAGAGCGAGCAATGGAAACTTGGAAGGTCTAAATAATGAATCAGGTACTTCACTGGCAGGCCTTGCCCCAGCCTTTCCCTCAACATCAGCAAGTTGCTGCTAAAGCCAGAAGGAGCAGTTAATTAAAAGACTTCTCTCCTAATTCTATCCTCTTGATCAGGCTTGAAAGAGTCAAATTGCAGGTGGGCCTATCCCTTGACACCGAAGAAGCCCAAACTTTTAAAGTATTCTTTCCCACAGAAGCAATCACAGCTCTGACTCTGAACAAGAAGACCCTTGTCTGCAGGATGTTCTTAACGATGCAGCAGGATCGAGGAGTTCACAGTAACACCAGTCTCCTCACATCACCCTCCGCTTCAATTAAAACCCTCTTACTTCAGCTTATCAACCACAAAACCATCTTTTTTTTAGAGACCCAGGCTTTTAGGCATGCAGAATTACTAGGGGCTTTTAAATTATTGTCTCGAAATTGTAGGAGAGGAGCCTTCCTTAGGTATTTCCAGTGGGTTTTGCCTTTCAAAGCTGCATTCTCTGCCCATATCTACACAGCACATCAGGACGAGACCAGGATGCACATCCTTCCCTCCCACACCCTGCTATCCCTTGACAGACCTCAGTGGCATAAGCAAAGAATATGTCACATATACTCCCAAGATCTCACTCCTGATCCCACAAAGGATGTTTGGGCTTCTGTGTTCAACCATACTCATACAGTAGAAGACAGTCCAGGACACTACATCTAACATGCCTACTGACTTTCAAAGCAACTTCATCCCACCACTGCAGCCTGTGGAAGAACAGAGAGCTCTCTACTTAGGTGTTGTAGACAGTGAGCGCATGGCACCACGGATTACGAGAACCCCCTGGAGCTAAGTGGAGAAATTCTCCCCAGGTTAAAGTGACTAAAAAGGTCTCTCTCACAATGCTCTGTTCTGTTACAGAAATGTACCCTGGCTCTGTTTCCCCTATTGGCCCATTGGCCTCTCCTGACCCTTTCTACCCTATATGGCCCTAATCCAGAATATTCTCCCTTCCCTGTTTCCCCATTCACCCTTGTTTCCTAGTCCCTCCCTTGCTGTTTCCCTATTAGTTCCCATACCTTAGCCCCACCTACGTACCGCCCCATGCCCTCAGCTCTCCCCACCCCCATATTTCAGCTTGAATTCTGTATGGTTCTGGGTCTTTGTCACTGACCCCGTTCACGAGCAGCAATGCTGGAATAAAGGCTGCAGTGGATCTGCACACAAGGACCCTTCCTACCTCTTTGCCATCGACCTGTCGAAGGAGCTATCCGGCGTGTGTGTGCTTGTGTGTGTAGGGGGGTGTGTGTGTGCGTGTGCGCGCGTGTGCGTGTGTGTCTGTGTGTGTGTCTCTGTGTGGGTGTGTGGGTGTGGGTGTGGGTGTGGGTGTGTGTCTGTGTGCAGTAGCTGCTGAGCGACTTTCAGTCAAAAGTCAGTTTCAGAGCCACAGCACCCCACCCAGAGCACCCCCGGAACCGACACTTAGGTTAGTAAGCAAATCCCAGACTTCTACAAACTTCACTTTCTAAATCAAATAAAGTTTTAACAAGAGTGCCCCAAATATTTAGATCTACCAGAATCCTAAAGGGCACCTTGGCCCACTCCCACTTCTCCACAAGCTGCTCCTTCATGTATGTTCATCTGGAGATCCTATTTATTCTTGTCCATACTCACCATCAAATCTCAATGATGAGTTCCCCGTAATTTTTTCCATTTATATTTTGAAGAAATATCACAGCGAAGTCAATGTATGCTGAGGCTTTTGTTGTCTATGTATTTGTCATGATATCACTTGGAACAGCTGTTGTTCTCTGCATAAGAATTTAGTTTAAACTCCCTGGTAGGTTCACATGTGTCCATGGTCTAGCAAACTAAGGCCAAGTTGTTTGTGAACCAAACTGCTAATTAATGATCAGAGCTGGGGTGAATGATGATGTTTCCAGTTTTACCTCACTTCAAGACAGCAAAAATACCTGGACAGCCTGGGTACTGTGAAACACCAAGAAAAACATGGCACAGACACTTACAGTGGCTGTACACAAAGCCAGCTTGTGTTCAAGCCAGTCTGAGCTGGGCATTGACCCTCTTAGACCTGGACTATCTCCACGAGCCAGTGTTGTCTCTGCCCCAGGCTTCTTAGCTTCTCTACACTCTAGCAAAACCCATTAGTCTATGAATGGCAGTGGATGAGGCCCTTAGCTAATAGGCAAACAAGACAGCCCAGCAGGAAGAAAGATGAGCTCTCTTTTATGCTACTAGGCAAGTAATTGTGGTAAATAAACAGTTAATCTGGACAGTAACTCACAAAAAGTTTGGGTGGCTTCTGACAGCTGAAGAAATATATCTTTTCTTTTTACTTTTTTTTCCCTGGGCTTCCTCATTTTAATAAATAATTAACTGCTTGGACAGTATTCAGGAGAAATTAGTCTTTAATTAGAATTTAACAAAATACATTCCTTATGTTGGCTGGCTTGACTTGCCTCAACAGTCTCATTATCCTTCCTTAACAGAGTAAACAGCACATCTACAATCTTCAGGAGCAACTCAATATTTTTGCTTTTACTACAAAAGGCGCCTTTATGTTCATTTCCTAGCATGGAATCAGTGCCTGCACCATGAAGACAATGCAACTTTCTCACAATAAGGTTAGTTGTGCCTGTGATGAATTACTTTTGGGTCTTAATGATTCTCAGCATGGGATGTCTTTTCCTCCTGCTTCACTGCTTGGAACATTTGAGTTATTTTGTTGCCTTTCAACTGATGTCAAATATCACTGGTTTGGATCTTAATTAAAGCACTTGTTAAACTGATTTTGTTTCATGCTAAGGTGGGACAAGATACTGTTGGCTTCTATTATTTCTCTCTTTCTCTTTCTTTTTTTTGTATCTTACATCTTTTAAGAAATAACTTTCTCATTGCATTCACTTAACAAGAGTTTTTTCCTGTTAGAGGTGGGTTTCTCTATCACATGCATTTTTCAGTCATTCCAAATATAATGCCTCTAATCTACTATCTGGCATGTCTCAATCCTCTGTTCAAATAACTTCAAAAAGGATTCCAAGCATAATATTCAATTAGAAAAACATGACTGAAGAACAAAAATGAAAGTTTAATGGTCTAGTTAAAGTCCATGGCTACCTCAGATAGGCTATCTTCAGTTCTGCTTTCATGAGCCCAAGCTATATTCAATCAAAGCTATTCTGGCTGCCATCTATTTGTTAGCAAACACTCCCACCACCCCCCCCCAAAAAAAACCCCAACCAACAAACAACAAAACCAAAACCAAAAAAAATAGACACACACACACAAAAAATCCACACAAAAAAGAAACAAGAGGATGGAAAATAAAAAGCAAGATGTCTGATTGATCTAGAAGAGCCTCTCCTGTAGAAGCAGCAGATCCAGACATAAGAAATGACAATGACATGGGGAAGGGGACTTCACATTGATTAACGTTTGTGAGACAAATGAGAGTTAATTCCTCACTTTTCACCATACTAGCTCTTCTAAATCAGCACAAATGAATTGCTCAATAGTCCCTGTCCCAGCACATGAGTCACTGCATGGATTCTAGCTGTGCTTAAAAATACAGGGGACTGAAATTGATCACCAAAATTAAAACAGATGGACCCCATCTCACAAGTCATTTCTATTTTGTAACCAGCAGCCTCAGAAGACGTAGCACACAGACACCCTGACTGGCTTATAACACCAACAGTTGACTTTCATCTTGCAAGGTGGTTATGATTATCTACTAGATTATACTCTGGCAAGAAACTGGAATGTAGAGCTGTACACCTACGGGGCTTCTGGCAACAGTTTGCAATGGGATCATTAGAGAGAATAAAAGCACACAAAACTGGAAAAAGGGAACTTTCTCCCATGAGTAACTACATATTTTATAAATATCCAGCTATCATTAGTAGCTATAAATAATACTACTCAAAAAAAAAGCAGAAAGGTTCAATACAAATACAAAAAAATCTGTTCAATGTGTTGGTAATTAGAGGACACACCAAATCACAAAAATTTAATATGGGAGTAAGGGAAAATTCATTAAATGCCTGAGACAGAAAAATCATCAAGTCTGTGCTATGCTTCTGAGGTTTCATGAACAAGGTGGAAAAAATCTTAGCTAAAATAAAGTATCACCAGGGCCTCCCGCCAAATATAACAAACAGTGAAGGCAACAGTGGGAAAATCACTCCTCAACAACAGGATACGTGCAAAATGTCCAGGGCATGATACCAAAAAGGCTGCATGCGATCAGGAAAACCACAGGAAGTAAGACAATCTACCTTTCTAGAAGATGTTAAAATATCAGCCTTGACAGAAGCTGAAAGAGAACAATTATTATTAAGGCCACAAGAAATTGCCTGACACCAGCTTTCCCACAGTACCAGGAAATTACCTAGCTTACCTTGCTTCTGCATTTTAATCACACTGGTTATTAAAATGTTATTTAAGGCATTGAAAGGATAAGGGTTAAAGGGTACAACATGGGTACCTATGCCAAGTCCAAAAAATCCAATGTGTTGCTAGAAGGGCTGTGGGGCCACTGTGGGGAGCACTGAAGGTGTAACAGATAGTAAGAAAGTACGAGTGTATGCCATAAGCATTTCCAGTCCTCACTACAGCTTTGCATTATGTAGGCTCACATGAGCTCACAGAGTTCACATCAAGGAGATGAAACTCAGCAGTGAAGGAGGAATTAGACAATTAGGCTACAGCAAGCAAGGATTTCCTGGAAATCTCTGATTTCAGCACTATGATGGCAGATCATGTTGTATGTGTTATGGCAGAAGAAGTTCATAAGCTTAGGAACTTATGGATATGATGAAAGCAAGAAGAACCTGCAACAAAATAAACTCCAAACCTCCATTTCACTGAGGTGATAATGGTGTGATGGACTTCATTAAGAAACAAAAAAACCACCAACAAACCAAACAAAAAAATCCCCAATCCAAAACCACAAAACCAAAAAAAAACGCCAAACAGATAACAGCAACAAGACAAAACTCAAAAAAATTAACCAAACCAAACCTATTTAAATGCTGTATGAATTTTCCAGGGGTTTGTGTACGTGGATGTGAGACAGCCACATCACTAAATTGTAAGAGAGAAAATAAAAAAGAATTTGAAGGCTCTGGCACTCATGAAAGAAATCTTTTGGGATCATACATGTTTCTACCAGAATATTACCCATGTTGCAGACAATACAGTAATTTCTACCTTAAAGTACAACAGCCAGTCACTGAGTGGGACTATTCACCAGCAGCTTCAGGATACAGCATGCAACAGTGTTTAGTATGCATTTGTAAACTTTTGCTATGCAGATTTTGACCATTTGGGCTTTTAATCCAGAAAGCGTTTTTTAGAAGAGGAGAACAAAATTGTTTTAAAGCATTCCTTCTGAATATGGGATATAGTTTTGGCTGGGAGAGGGGAAGAAGTACAGTCTGAACTCAGTTTCCATAGTGACTTTAAGAAATCACAGCACAGACAAAATCTTGTTCAGAATGATTCTAGTTTTGCCTCCCAGCAAGGTTTTGTGCTTTCCACATTAGTGACACTCCAAAATCAGTCATGCCTGCAGAGATAAGTCTTTATCATGTTAAGATCTAGGGTACTTCTATTTCTATTAAAACACATAATTTGAAATATTCATTTGACTTCTCTGGCTGTAAATTCTGGTTTTGGCTTCTTTTTCCATTTTGCTGCAGACCAAGGGAAGAAAGGTCTCAGCTTGGGTGGCAGAATTCCTCTGATTTCTCTACTCCTTGCGTTCAGAGGGAAGAGGCCACACTGTAATGATAAAAACGTGCTGACACGTAGGAAGCCAGCTATGCTGGAATCAAATTAGAATTCATGCTCATCCTCTCTGGAACAACCTGACAGCTTCTCTTCTCCTTCATTAGCAGAAAGAGGCTGAGAGGGGAATGTGAGTGTGCAACAGTCTAATTTAAACAGCAAAGCTGAACAGGGGGGAATGCAATAGCCACAAGTAATCATTACCAAGGGTGACTATATGGAAAATACCAGAATACAGTCATTTTGCTTTCATACATTTTCCTCAGGAAAACAGTATAAAAATTAGATGTTCAAAGACTTTGCAGTCACAGAAAACAAAACACATCTTGGAGTAGTCACTCTGAACAAATATCACATGACAGCAAATTATTCTGGCATTAGCTTTCAATTTTTACTCTGTCTGCACCTGAGGAGAACCTGGAAAAACAACTGCAGACTTCCTTCTGCCTAACTCACCTACTTAAGAAACCAAGATATACAGCACTGGGTATCTAAGGCAGACAACCACACATCTATCTAAGGAGAGCTTATCCATAAGGAAAAGGACATATTTCCAGATTACTTTTTATTGTGAATGTTGGGCATCTCTGATCCATTTCAGTGTATGACAAGTTGTTTGCTGGGAATACAGAAGGTTGCTTTCAAATAGAGAAAAATCAGTTTGCACACTGCTCTGAGCATAAAATGGTGGAGCCCAAAGAAGAATATAACCTGAAGAAATTTTGGGAGACTATTGAGAAGGCAACCCACTCAGGCTCTTTGTAACCTTCTCCTTGTTCTCTGTTGGGAACTCAGATGACCGCTGGCAAATACCTCTGAAGGCCATTCAGCCAAGTCTCACAGTTGGAAGCTGTGGGATTCCTACTGGGCCATTGGAATTTGACCCTAAACTTGCTAAGTGCTGCACAAAAGGCCATCAGCTCTCTGCCCAGCATATAGATCACAGGGGCTTCTCATTCTGGGAAGAGAAGAATAAAATTAAATTTTAAAATGTGATCTGCCTCAAGGCTTTTGAGGAAACTGCTTATATGATGTGAAAATCAGAACTAAAAGGGCAGCCCTTGAATGTCCTCCTGTTGTATATGTTCACTGAGAGGGCAGATCTGTAACTTGTGAAAGGAATAGGAAGAGTTTTCTGAAATACTATCAGTGTATTCCCATCTGTCACTAGTTTTCAACACCAGTGATCTAAGGCTAACCAAAGGGATGAGCTACTTCACCAGGGATATTTTCATACACTTTTCAGGTATGAGTATGAATCATTTCCCATCAGAAGGATGGCTACTTCTTTCAGAGATGTCATGGATGCAGTGAATTGAAACCTCTACTGTAAAAGCTGAATAGCTCTGTTGTGTTCTCTCTCCCTCTCCACACATATATATACATGTGCTATATATATATATGCTACATATATTTTTATATCATTTGTATATGTGCTGCTTTGTTGTTGAATAAGTGCAGTTGCTTTAGCCTCACAGTTTTTCTGGGCAACTGACAGGATCATTCTCTGTATTTTACAGGCAAGCTAAGCATCTGCCCAGTCTGTGATGGGGCTGAGAACTGAACTCTGCACATAAAAAATATCTTTTTCTTGTTGAGGAAAAGCCCAGAACATTCATTTTTCTAACTCTTAGTGAAGAACAAGTGTTTCACTGATGCAATTTTGATAGATCAATCTATGCCATGAATCACATTAAGATTCAGATGCAGGCCAGCACAAATCATATCCTCTCTACAGTTGTCGGGGTGACAGCAGTGTTAGGCATTTTAGCAGCAGAGGACCTTTGGTATCTCCAAACTCTTCCGTTCACACTGTGATACACTCACTGATCCTGCTCTGAACACACTAAGCATGTTCAAATAATGGCAGCACTCTTGGAAAACAATTCACAGACCCAACAGCATGGCTCAAATATCCTACAGACATCTTGGCTGAAGCTAAGAGTTACATGTATGTTTGGGCAAAGACATGTGGGAGTGCATTTCCTGGTAGGAAAGCCTCTAGTCCTTTCCTATGTGTGAAATACCAAGGAAGAATAACAAAGCTGACAGAAAAGTTACAAGGTTAGTACCCTCTGCAGTCAAAGGAGACAGTTTTCTTTAGAGTGTCACTTGGAGGTGAAGGCAGACACTGATAAAATGGAAAAATCTAAAAAAGGGTAGCAGCACCAGGATATCAAGAGTAGTCATCCCTCACAATAACAATATAGATGTAGGACCATTACCAAATCTCTCAGCTCTTTGGATCCAAAAACTACAGCCTTGATGTCTTTCAAAGCTTTATTCACCTAAAAGTCATGGGACAATTTGCTAGGGAGACTCTCAGGTAAATGTGAGGATGCAAGACAATAGTAGGGACACCTTACTAAGTGGTGACTAAGAGATGCACTGTATCCTCAAAGGAACTCCTTGACCCGGGATCTTGAAGTGGAGATACCTAGTCCAGGAGCTGTCCCATGGTCCATTCCTCATCCCCTGACAAGGCACAGCTGCTCAGCAGACCACAGATCTAAGAACAACTAGCACAGAGCTGATCTACAGCACTGTTGTTGACCTTGCAGCAAGGATACAACAAGGCCAGGGCTGACTGTGGGATGTGCACAGCACCTGGCTTATCCAAACCAGGGAATGGGAGAGGCCTACACCACTGATAGGGCAGTTCAGGAAACAGATTTTTATCCATGAGCTGCTGTATCTGACATTCTCTGACACCCGCACAGAGAGATATGACTGTGAAACTACTGGAGAGTAGCAGTGATGTTCAAGGACTGTTTCTCACCAAAAGGAACTATTTTCCTCCTTTTTTTTTCTCTTTTTAAACTAACTGCATTTCTTTCAGCACAGACATAAAGTTCATTTCACTTCTCTTTGACACTTACTGTCAACATAGGGTCAGTCCTTTGTGCATTGGGTTTTCACACAGTTCAGGGAAATGCCGGCATTTGTTTATTTTAAAAAGAGAAGATTTTTTTCCCCTATCAGGCATAGTATTTTTTACAGCTTATTTATACAAGATGTTAACGATGGGTGAGATTTAAGCTGACAATGTCTCCTTAAGTTAAGGCTAGTTAATTCTACAGTCTAATAAATTTCAACATTCCTATAAATATATGAACTTCTCCTTCACGCCAGGCCTAGCTTGACTTTGACAGTCTTTGAGAGAAGGTTATCAGGTCCCTTTATAAAGGTGGTACAAGAATGGAGAGCCATCCAAAAGCTGGACCAGACTTGGAACAGTATCTCACTAATATGATGAAAAGGAGCTGCTTTCCAGCTAGCATCAATCTGACTGTCTCCTTCTCTCTTGCCAATACATTGGCAGTAATACTAGTAAAATATAACTCTTTAAATGGAGATTGTTCAGCCAGTACACAGGAAAACTATGCTAAAAAAGTAAATTTAAAAGTGGCTTAAGAGCAAGTGAAAATATGATGGATTAGGCACACCAAATTACTGAGATACAGCTACTGTTTAAATGTGCCTGGAGAAGAGGGAATACCTTTTTGTCGCTTTAATGTTAACAGACTCAGTTTTTTGCCATCATCACTAGGAACTATTGCATTAATCCTTCATCGATGGATCTCTCACAGAGGGAGAATCTTGGACAGATAGGTCATGCAAGGCCAGCATCAGCAACGTAAACAGCCCAAGTACCTTGTCTCCCCACTCCGTTCTCCATCTGCCTGATACACTTCATGCCTCAGGTAAGAGCAAAGAGGAGCCTGAAGTGGTTACAGGGCAGATTGCCTTTCTTTGCATCCAGTCACGCACAGCAAAAAACTACTTCTGCCTGTTTCTTCTTGCCAGGTAGATATTGAGATGCTGTCCTTTGTTATTTGGGCATAAACTCTTCAGGTGACAGTGCCCTTTGGCTGAGTACTATTGTTTTTGCATTCAAACCTGTCATTTCAGTCTAAATCTTACGTGCAGCTGCCTACATCATAATGAACAAATTATTTTAACTTTCCAAAAATAAGTATCCACATCCTTTAAAAACATCTAAGCTATTTGCACTGCCAAGGTCTTTCCCTGTCTCCTTGACATCTCTTCCTGCATTGGGATGTAAAATCAAAATCTCTGCTCCTTAGAAAAAACTGGAATGAGCTAAAATGCAAGGAGAGGAAGGAGAGTTGCTTCTTGCTGCTTTGAAGGAGTGTCCCCTAAGTGTCTGTAATTTGTCCTCATGTCTGTCCTTGCTCTTTGCTTCCAGCCCCCTCTGGCTTTAGCCAAGCTCTGCTGGAGAGCTTCCAGTCATTTACAGGAATGAAAAGTTTAAAAATAAAAGAGGAGCTTTGATCAAGAAAGAAGTTCAGCCGGGAAGGAAAAAGGGAAACACAAGCACTGACAACTCAGGCGGAAAGTGAGGCGAAAGCAGGTTCATTATGAGCTGACAGGCGTTTCTATGTCTGCTTGCAAAGCCAAAACCTTCCCTGCTGCTCTTTCTTCTTCAAAATGCTCTATTTTTCATTAGCAATGAAAAATATGTTTTGTTTTCACCTCTGGCTTTCCCCCATGTGCCAGCATTCTTTGCTTTTTCAATTGCAAAAAGTTACTTTGCAGAAGCCATCAACTGTACTGACCTCTGCGCTCGTGCGTGCGCACATACGTGTATCCACACATGCACCCACTATCATCAGTTCTTGGACTCCTCTTTATTCATAGCCAATGCTCCCTCCCCCTCCTTCACTTATTTCTGTCTTAACTTGAAATGTCCATGTCACCTGCTGTTAATGGAGAGATCTCTTCACTACTTTTCTGTTATAAAGAAGGCAATGAAGCTGACATGGAAAGTACTGAGCTCCTCCCAAATTTTTCATTGTAGACACAACCCAGCACGTTTTGTATTATATCGCAAAGTCCTCCCTCCAAATTCTAAACATCCAAAGCAACCTCCACACAAGCACCTTGATTGCTTTAGTGAAAAAGAATGAAAAAATCTGCTCCATACACACAGTCTGCATCATTCAGGACCTCCAAAAACACCAGCGCTCAGGGCGTGCCCTAAAATGCAGAGAGGATGAAGAACAGAGCACTTCTGGAGAGTACATTTCCAGTAGTCAGGGTAGTTACACTGCATTCATGTCACTGGTGAGACAACTGGCTGCTGCCAGAAAACTGGTAAACGTCTGCAGAACAGGCCTGATGGAGAAACCTTTGGGCAAAAGGTAACAGCACTCTGGTCAGTATACATTGTTAACAACAAAAGTAGAACCAGGTTATTGCAATTCTAATATTCATAGTTTCTTAGCTTAAACCAAAAATCTGCAAATGAAGTCTGGGTGTTCCATCTTGAGCCCTTACTTTTTTTTTATTAAGACAACAAAATAAAGTAACTGTCACATTAATTAAAAGCACAAGTGAACCAGAGGAAGATTATCCTCAAAGTCATAAAACTGCAGGGCTTATTTGACTAATTCTTTTGTTTATTACACTTTCAGATCGTGTTTTGATATTGAAAGTAAAAAAGCACACATAATCCAAAATGAATACACTCTCTGCCCTTCAGAGTTCCAGTCTTGAGACACTGGAAAAATGCCCTTTCTTCAAACTCAAATAGATGTTTAGACCTGTTATTAATTTTTTGCTGGGCTTTGTTTTTTACTTTATCATGAGAAGCCTAATTAATGAGAAAGAAAAATTACAGCAAAAATATCAATTAAAGTAACTGCAGGTGCTGGAAACCCAGGTATTTCTGAGTAATATCACATTTCCATTTTGACAATTACCTTTATACCCAAAAGTGATTTTTTTATTACATATGTAAATTAAATCAATAAAAATTGCATGTGTCTGCTCTGTACTATGTATTTTGGAAAAAATGTTAAATATTGTAGAAGTTTAATCTACACATATAGTTCAATATTTACTATTTTAAAATTACTGCATGCATACATGTGGATGAAGAGATGTGTTATGTGCACAGAACTCTGTGTTTTAAAATCAGAAATGACTACTAGATAACTTACTTCAATCTGCTATACAATAAAAGCCTGTCAAGCCTGCTTCAACACAGCCATTTATATTTTGCTACAGTATATCTTGCAACAAGGCATCACATTCTTTGCTGAAGACTTCAAGAGCTTGTTGGTTTGTCCCAGCAGTTAACCACTCTCCCCGTTAAAATCATGTGCATTGTCCCCAAACTCAGCTGTTTCTCTTTCAGATAGATTTTGTCTGGCTTTAACTCCCAGCCCTTGCTTCTTGTTATGCTTTTTTCCGCAAGATAAAAGGGCTTTTTAAGAGCCTGGCATTTTCTTCTCATAAAAGTACTTGTGAAATTCACTCATCTAGTCACCTTTCTGTGCAGTGAAGCTAAACAAATGGAGTTCTGTAAGTCCTTCACTGGAAGATGTATCTTACAGTTTCCCAGTCATGCTTTGCAGCCCTATCTCCACTTTTTCAATGTCATTCTCTAAGTGTATGCAGGAGATCCAAGCATGCCGTAACAATCTTCCGAGTATGAAGCCATTATAATCCTCCACAAGTCAATAAACTCCCACCTATTTTAAAATTAACAAAACAGAGGCAGTGAAAAGGATTGGCTCAACTCTTCGAAGAGCGAGTATTAGAACCAGGAAAAAAGTACAAGAATAATCTGGTCACAGGTGTCACTCTCATGCCTTATATATGACTAAAACTCTTGCCTCTACTACAGCAGCTCCTAGGTAATGTGGTACAGTGACTCTTTCCAGTATGAAGTTTAACAAGGGCTAGTGTCAGATTGTGGGGAATGAGATGTTGGAGAGAAGCACCACAGAAAGGGACCTGGAGGTCCTGGTCAGTGGCAAGCTGAATATGAATCAGCAGTGCCCTGGCAGCCAGGAGGGCCAAGTGTGTCCTGGGGGGCATCAGGCACAGCATCACCAGCCAGGCAAGGGAGGGGATTGTCCCACTCTGCTCTGCACTGGGGCGGCCTCACCTTCAGTGCTGGGGGCAGGTCTGGGCACCAAAATATAAGAAAGGCATTAAACTATTAGAGAGCATCCAAATGGGGGCCACAAGCATGATGAAGGGTCTGAATGGGAAGCCTTGTGAGGAGTGACTGAGGTAATGTGGTCTGTTTAGGCTGGAGAAGAGGAGATTGAGGGGAGACCTCATTGTGGTCTTCAACATCCTCACGAGGGGGAGTGGAGGGCCAGGAACCAATCCGTTCACTCTTGTGACCAGGGACAGGATTCCAGGAAACAGCATGAAGCTGAGGCAGGGGAGTTTTAGTTTGGATATCAGGAAAAGGTTTTTCACCCAGAGGGTGACTCTTGGGGGGTGGTCCTGTGCAGGGCTGAGAGTTACATTTGATGATCCTTGTGGGTCCCTTCCAACTCAGGCTATTCTATGATTTCATGGGCTGCATTATGGACAGTAGTAGAGAGATCACAAAACTAGAAAGTGAATTACTTTCTCTCCTCCTTGCTAATTTCCCCAACAGTAAAGTGAGAGACTAGGCACAATGAGCTGGAGCTCAGCAGCGGTTAAGACAAGTAGTTAATAACAGGACACCATTCCAACCTCCAGTGAGTGTCAGCCCCCAGCCTTCTGCTTTGTGTGCACTGCTGAGATCCTCAGCACCTCCACCTTCGTGCTCCCCAAAGCAGCACAAGACACACCAACCTGTCTCATTCATCTTCATGCCTAGACCCCACCAGTTTCAGTTATCTTTATCTAATCAAGATATATTCTCAAAATACAGTGAGGACAGGTCACTTTCAAGGAGATTTAAATGGTAGTTATTAAAATTTCACCCTTGTCTAGATTTACACAGAGTACAGAGGAAGTTTTCCTAATTAAAAAAAAAAACAAGCAACCTGAACTTCTTAAAATTCAAATATCAGAAAAATACCAGTTGGAAGGATGAAATTGTGAATGGGAAAACTCCAGCCTAATTATCCATTGTAGATAAGAGTGAAGTAGTCATAAAATGCCTCACAGACTGTCATTAGACTCAACTTGGTTGTGTCTAATTGAGGTTAAGGTTTCAAGGAAATTGCACCCTGTTTACCACCTGCATGTGAGACCATCCAAGGCTGGTGACATGCACATTCTTTTTCTATTCAGATTGGATGGGTTCCACAGGAGACTGGAGAGCTGCTAGAGGAAGCTCTCTCACAGCTGAGAGACAGTATCCAGCACCTGCACAGAGTTATGGAGAATGGCAGGAATGCCCTGGTGCAGGAATAGCCAGTATCCACCCACAGTACTGTTGCTCTCCAGCTGTCAAACAGAAATGCTCACACTGAATAGAAATTATTTGGCAGCTATGTATGTGTGTGTCAGTTATAATGTATTAATTCCTCAAGATGAACTATCCTAATACTGGAGGTTTGTTCAGTGTTTGGTTAATATTTAAAAGAAAACCAACACTTGGCCAAGTTTTCATTCCATAACCAACAAAACAAGAATTTACATAATATTCTCACTGCCTTTCTGCTACAGGCACTCACAGCCTGCATTGGTGTCGCCTCCCGTGGGGGCTGCCCTGAGGCGATCCGGGGTCGCGGCTCTCCTGGAGCCCTTTCCAATGTNGGAAGCTGGCAGCCCTCCTCACATTGGTAGTTGTGGTTGTAGTCCAGAAATTGCTCCTACAATTTAACAACCATCCAGCTCCACGGAGAACTGATATTCAATTTTGTTTTAGCCCACCCTGTTGGATTCTTTACCCATAGCTAGAGTAATTGCTGTTCCAAATTGAGAATGAATCTTATCTTCCCTAGATATTTACTCTACTTTTTTCTCCCCAGCCCCCACATTTCTCTGGCACACAGAAAACATGGTTGAAGTCTGTAATTCAGAAAAGTTTATGAAATGGGCTCTAGGGTTTGTTTTGTGGAAGTGTATCTAAAGGGTGGAGAAAAAGACATTTAGAAAACCATTAGCTTCCACTTCCTTTTAGAAGTC
This sequence comes from Aleadryas rufinucha, assembly GCA_013397815.1. NCBI lineage: Eukaryota > Metazoa > Chordata > Aves > Passeriformes > Aleadryas > Aleadryas rufinucha. Next base: position 387,735 of record VZTH01013098.1, on the reverse strand, counting down.
ACAGGGCCATAAAAAAGAATTTTGAGAGCTCCCTATTTACAACCCAGTGATAGGACCAGTGCTCCAGGACAACGATACACATCTTTGCAAGGCAGGACAAGCCACAGGAAATCGACCTTCTGCCAGAGGATATGTAATAAATATATTTTTACAGTGTTTCAGAGAAGGAAGTAAAGCACAAAGAAGAAAGTGGCAACGCAACATGCTGTTCAGCTCTGGGAGGCAAAAGGTGACCAGTGACCAGTTAAAAACATAATGTCTTTACTATAATGATGTGCTGGAGTGCCCCAGTTTCAGCTGAAAGAATACCCATTGAAGAGCTCACCCTGCCCTCATCAGTACTTGTTTACAGGGTCATAGTGCTTAATGGGAGAAAAGAACATTTTTCAGAAATGTTTGAAATTATTTCCCCAAGTAACTGCCTCCAGTCTGGGGAGGATGCCAGGTATGGCTGCCCAGTGCCCACTACAGACCTGTATAAAGGCCTCTGGCACCTCTGCTCATGGCATCTACACAAATGGGGTAGTGAGGCTTCTACCTCCCTCTGCAATGGTGTCTCACAGATTTTCCCACTCAGAGAAATTACATGTTGCCCAAAGACACTTCAGGGATACTGGAGACTGAAATGAGACTCCAGTCTAATGACTTCTGCCATATTACTTTCAGAACAAACAGGCCACAGCTACAGACCTGTATATGCTGCAAGTCTGAGTGTAAGCACTGCTCCAGCCACCACACTACACCTTGCCAGGAAGCAAAGCTACTGCTTATGATACAGTGTTGGAAAACGTGCTGGCCACCAGAATCCCTAACCTCAGAAACAAAGTGTAGTGATGCATCCTCTGCAGGCACCCCACACAACAGAGAAACCCCAACCTGTTACCACAGTTATGTTAGCTTGAGTGATAGAAGCCTGGGACAGCTGGACATGGAAAGCATGCTGTGTTCTCCTAAAACCAAGGGCTGTGACCATGAAAGTTGATCCATGTTTGAATAAGGATTACAGAAGTACCCTTTCCTCTTGCATTCAGTGTTCAACTATACAACTTCAACATTCTTTGAAAAGTTACTGGCGTTGTCCCAAGAGCACAGCTAATCACCTCAGAGCCAGCTGTGTGTGTTTTACCTGCCATTGAGGATTAAATTCTATCTCCATTTAGGCCAAGTAGTGGCATGTGGATGCAGTATGCTTTTTCTGTCTCAAAACTAGCTCATCATTGCACTTTGCAGTAGTTAGCACACTGGGCAGAAGAGACCAGACCTACATGGACCATAGAGATTAAACTAATTTCTGTTTCTAAGAAAATGCCTTTAACTTCCACCTCTCACATGCTTAGGCATGCTTGCACATTTATGTATGACAGTCACTTTTTCTAGTTAATCTTCTTCCACAACACTATCAAGAGGACATCTCTTACCAGCACTACATTCACACTTAAATAAAAAGGGACAAGTGGCGTGTGAGAGAATTATCATTAGTGCAAGAAGGGTATCATCTTCTGATTTTTAGACCATTTCACACACTGAGCTGCACAATAGCTGGCAGGCAAATTAATCCAGGAGTGCTACTTGAGAGCTTTCAGTTAAATAAAGAGGTCCTCAAGAGTTTTGAAGGTCTCCCCCAACAGCATCAGAGAAGTACTGATGAGATCTGATCAGCCAGAACCAAAAATGAAAGGCCATCAGAGGATACAACGGTCAGAAAATACATCACCTAGTAAAGAAATATGCTGGTGTTGCAGGTTCACCTTACCTGCAAAATCACTGCAGACAGTTTTTAAAAAAAAACACAGAGCCACCTGACCCATGTCAAGTGCTGTTTCTTCCATAAGATCAACAAAAGACAGGTCACAGCATTTCACATATATTCATCTTTCTTTACAGCAAGTTAGATTTAATAGGGGAAAAAAAAAAAGAAAAAAAACCAAAAACCCAAACTGTAGATTAAAAGGAAAATTTCTAAGAGCTCCCACATTTTAACCTAATGTCTTTCTCTGGTCCTTAACCATAAATTAGACTATTGGCCATGCCAGTGATGATCTTTATTTAGCCTGAAATATTCCAAAGCCTCCAGGAATATAAGGTGGTGGTTTTGTATTTAATCTATCAATAGAACTGCAAGGTGGCTGTGAAAACGGAGAAGTTACATTTCGACTTACAGGTACAAATTGCTTAAACATGTCACAACACTTCCAGTACATTCATAACTGCTCTCAGGTAGACATCATTTAGAGATGAAGTTCATTCTCTCATTTCCCTTCAACCAAAAGCAAGAATGTGGGAAAAAGTAGTGTATCTTCATGGATGATTGGTGAGTGGTTCTCTAAGGGTTGTAGTTGAATTGCGAAAGCTTAGACTTGAATTTACACATGATAATTGAGAAAGTAAACAATATTGATTTTAGCTCAGTATCTTCTTTCCATCCAAGGCCAGAGAGAAGCAAGACTTGAAATGTTCTGATCAAATCAATTTAATGTAATTACCCTTGAAACATGACTTTGCCATCACGATTCTGTCATGACAGTGGGAAAATAAGACTGTCAACCCAAGGCATATTACTGAAAAAGGTGGTCATGCAATAGAGATATTTCCATCACCACAAGTTACAGCACTCATGCATGCAATTTTTAACAGCCACATTATCTCACCAACCCCCCAATCCTCCCCAGAAGTGTCACAAATAATTTTAGAAAGAGTACAAAAATATCTACAGAGAGCATTTCCAAAAATTGATGCCTCACCTGTCAAATTTGCCAAGCCTCAGAAATATATACTTCCTCACACGTCTTAAAATATATATAATAAGTCTGTAATCTGTGTCCCTCATTCTGACCTTGGGAGGAAGCCAGTAGTGTCACAGAGCATTATTTTTAGGACAATTAAGCCTTACATAAATGTGTGTAAGCAACTTTCTTGTGGAGCAAGATTTTTTATCTTTTTCTTTTTCAAGGAAAAAAACCAGAAAATTTAAGCCAAACTACTCAGAGAAAGTTGAAACAAAATCTTCCCTGATCATGCCAATTTTTTGTCTAAACAAAATAGTACCCTAATCTAAATCAAGAGTGAAGAAATAAATAAGCAGCTTTTGAGTTATCCACCATGTAAGAAGATACACAAGAGTGATGTTTCTGCAGGTGAAATTGAAATGAATTTATTTCGTGTTCCTGAAACCTTTTGATAATGATCCTCACAGAAGCTTTATTTGGAAAACTCAGTCAGTCAAACCTCCTCTCATTAGCTCACAGTATGGCAAAAAAAGCAGGAGACTAACAAAAATCAAACAAGTAAAACTGAACTTGAGCCAAGTCATAGCAAAGCACAACAGGGTGGTTGCAGGCACAAGAAGTAGTTCATATACTTACTAGTGACTCACAAAGAACACCAAAATACATTTTTGGGTGACATTAATATTTTCTAGGTGTTAAACACTGTAAGAAGTTTTGGGAAAAAAATCTCCAACATTAAATTAAAGAACTGAGCAGCAAAGTGGCAGAAAAACATGCTTTTTTATACATTTGCAGTAAATAGAGCACTAACAAAGAACAAGCATTCTTCTCACACATGTTAGTACCCTTGGAATCATCTGACAATATTCAAGAGTCGACTGAGATAGCAGTGGTAGGTCAAGAAGAACATTTCAGTGAGACCCGTGGACAAATTTGCAGCAGCAGCTGAGCACAAGCTCAGCCTGAAAGCCACTGGGATGCTTGGGTTGGATAAATGCACAGTTGGATAAATATAGTATCAGAAACAGTGATGTGAGCAGGGAAAGGGTTGTCACAAAACCTGTTGGGAGGGTTTGTCATAGTGAGCTAACCCTCACCAGGAGAATGAGGTAAAACATGGGGGTAAATGGCAAAGGTGAATAAGTGCTGCTTTTAACATTTACAGGCTTACTGAATTAGAACAGCTCCATACCTACGTGGTACACACAGTGCAGGGGCAATGAACAGTCTGAGGAAGTCTGTCAGGAGAAAATGAAGCCTCTCACTGAGCACTGGAAGGTCTGAACACCAGGAATGATGCTTGCACTGGGAGCTGCTGGTGTTGTGTTCAACAGGAAATAAGAATGTCTCCAAAAGAATGTGTCATGAGAAACACATTAGGGATGTACAGATATTCAAGTCAAAATGAACAAGCAAGAGAAAAGCAAGTCACTATAATCTGGAGTCCCAAGAGCTGTCTCCATGTCAGGTAAATAATACTGTGTACAACCTGCAGAGGAAACAGCAGTTATTAAAAAAAAATAAAAATAATTTAAAAAAAAATTTTAAAAAGCTAGACAACTAAAGTACCCTGTAAAGTCGCCATCAAAAGGGACATGTCTGGAGAATAAGGTGACAACCCAAGATGGAAAATAGAGGGCCCTAGGACTCTAAAAGGTCTCAAAAAAGCAGCATCCTGATCTCTTGACCTTGTAATCAAAGAGAAGAAAGGAAAGCCTAAATGATTCATGGAAAAGCATACAGGCCATGTACAGCCTGGCTGTAATATGATGATTAATTTAAGAACTGCTCTTTATTAATTACAATATTGTTTGTAAATTCTCATTATTATCACTTTCAATCATACTTTCAAAACTTTATTTTCTTTTGTTTTCAATTGTTGTTTAAAAAAAAACCAACCACTGTGACTTAACAATCACAAGAATCGGTAACAATGCCAGCCATAGGAATGGAAGAAGTGCAGTTGTTTGGGCTGTAACTTCCCTTATTGACTTTTTACTTTTACCTTCTATCTGTTACATTCTACTTCCATGACTATCTCTATTTCTGTCAACTCTATTACAGGGCTTTTGTACATACCAGATATTTTTTATTATAAGGTCAAAAAATCAATCTGCTTGTGTGACCTCAAAGAACAGTTTCACAAACCCTCAAAGGTCTCACTCATCCCAAGCTACTGCTGCCTTTGAAAAGGTGTATAAAATGTCATCTCAGAGGATTCCTCAAGGCATCCAAGTCCTGTGTAAAAATGGAACATTGAGGCACTGACCACTTGCACCTGTGGATACAATCCTGCAAGCAAGGACTAACCCAAACTCACACCACCTCTTCTTCTCCCTCTCCCATCAGTATCTTTTGTATATTCAAAGTTGGATTAGGTGCTTGTTAATGAATCCACAATACCTTCTCTCCCCTCTTCTTCCCAGTATCGACACAGCTGCATCCAGTCCTCCGTGCTTCCTGAAATGCACTTAAATAGAAGAATTGCAAAAGGCAGGTTCTTTTTATCAAGGTGCTTTCCAGTAATGGTAAGGATATGCTGTTGACAAAGATATGAGACAGCTTCACTAATAAGATTCCCTTGGCATACACCTCTACCCAGATGCAGCCTGTAAACTATTCATGCTTAACTCCTATTTGAAGGTTGACATTTACTCTTTCCCTCCCTCTTCAAACCATATCAAAGGTAACTGGTTTGAAATGAATGGTCAGTCTCCCTCTTTTCTCTACCCTCCTCCTGAAATATTCAGGAACCTTGAAGTTGAGAGATTCACCATACTGAAACTTGCTGTATACAAAATCTGGTTTTCACTTTACTTAAAAAACATCTGCATGTCACATATATATCTTTAAAACATGAAACATTCTATTCTGAAGGATATAAACTATGCCACAAACTTTGCCTCTGTTCTTCAATTTAAACATAACTCAAAAATTGTCTGGAATTACAAAATCCACTTATTTTCCATTTTTCCACCTCTAAAGTCATTATTTGTGTCTTGCTCTGTATCTGTTTCCTCCTTCCCAGTCTCTACACCTGTTCCATTTCTCTCTCATCTGGTCGACGTGCTGAAAATAATCACTTATTGTCCCATCATTGTTGCCGTATCACTTAATCCCTTAACTCCATTATCAGAGTCCCTTTACGACATACCAGGCCTTAACTACTCATTCAAGGCTCTCCAGTTACACCAGAAGTGTACCAAAACACATCTTTCAGAAATCTTCTCATACTCCACTGCAGTTGCATTTTACTTACCCCTTTCAGTCACAATTCCCTGGGGTCTTCCCGGCTGCGCTGCTGGGCATCGCTCCCACCAAGCTCCACCTTCCTCAGATCCTACACATTCAGACTCTTTCAAGTCATCTTGATCTGAATAGGGGCCCTCACAGCACCTGGCACATCAATCGGTTTGGAATGCAAAGCAAAGGGGAGGGGTGTGGAATTAAACAAAAGAGCCCATGTTCAGGCTACTGAGTAACAGCACGTGAGTATTGAAAGGGGGTGAACTAAAGGAATGCTTCCAGTGTAGCTCCAGGTCTGCTTTCAGTGACACCGTCCTCATCCTCCTCAAATGCATCACTGCCTTGTTCCAGCAGCACAGAGAAGGCTGCACGGGCCCCAGGGGCAGTGCTCATCTTGCACCTGAAAAATGTCACGCAGATCTGGACTGCAGTAGAAGGTGAGAGGGGACAGTTAAAATATGTTTGTTTATTTAGCTCTAATTTAAATATCGTAAGATCAAACTAAAACACAGGTCCAAATAAACGTGCATGATAACTTGATGAAGTCACTCTTTTTCATAAGAAAGCCTTTCACCAGTCACTTGTCTTCCCCTCTGTTTGCTAGTACCTCTCCTCAGCACACATTTCCAACATGCTTGTTATCCCAGTATCCTGGCATAAATGAACCTCATCCTGATGGGTGATGTGGCAGAATCTGGGCTGCTGGACAAGCCTAAACTTGAGGAAAGGTCTGTCCATAACGATTCCTAATTTTTGCCACACATTGTCAGAGCAGTGGCAGACTGGACCTTCAGACTTGAAGGTCTGGGGGTGCTGGAAGAAGCTGGCACAGAGCTCCTACCTCTGGGCACGTTACTCTCTTGCAGAGCAGCAGCCTCCATTCACAGAGGCAGAGCCCTTCTGAAGAGCAGCCTTTGCAGCCCTGGGTTTATACAAGGGCTGACATGGCCTGCTTGTTCTCCCAGATGAGCTCAGGAAGCTCACACACGAACAGCAGCAGCCTTTCTCCTGTCAGGGGCAGAACCACCCTGAGAGCAGCAGCACTTCCAGACTCCAGGGGAGGTACCCAAACATTTCAGATGTGGCAGCACAAAAAATCAGAAACACAGCTGATCATAGAGATTACTGTTTGGCTGAATATTCTCTTTTTCACAATCACTGCCATGCAAAATCACTTCCCCTTGCCTTAAGCTCTTTTATCAAGTGTTTCCCTAAGGAAATATTTCTTATTATCCAAATCAATATCCACTGAAGTGGATTTAAGAACTTTAAAGGCCTTGATGCCTGCTATTAGCATCAACTTAGATAGCTACTCTGTTAAACACAAGCTTTCAGTGGTGATTCATTTGCTAGAGTCTGTGTGCCACGGGGAGTGAACTGTTTTTTCATCAGCATATTCTGTACCAGCTTCCAGAAGGCATCACTGGATTATCGCTGCTTGTGGCAGTGATTGGTTTATCAGAAACTAAAATACTTGCCTGAAAACACTAGGTTTCTTCCTCCTATCTTATATCATCACCCTGAGACTCCTATCTACTTGTGAGATGGTGCCATGAGCAAATCATCCCCACTGCCTATTGCATGATCATGAAGCATTCAGAATAGAGAAGAAAGTCACAAATGCATTTTTGCATAAATATCACATTTCTTCACATTTCAATTGAAGAAATGCCTCACAGTTCTATGAAAACGTGCAGTTATTTTCTTGGGAAGCTTCTGTTCACCTAACAAACTGGATTTGTGCCTGCATTTTCTCAAAAAGTAAACAGCTATGCATCCTTATGTAATAATACCCAATATGACTCATTCCTACCTCTTCAATGGTTTTGCATCATATGCATACTCTATCATCCCGTGCATGCATCTTTCTTCACCACTGAGAAGGCATCGTCACAGAGGGCTTGACCTCCTGAAAGGAAAACACTCCTGGCTGATACTGATTGCTCACAGTTGCAGGTGCTCAGCATTTCCCAGAACCAACATCTTAAAGCTGTCAGCTTGAATTGATTCCAAAGAAAATATTATCAAAATCAAATCTTATTTCCACCTTCCTGTATACCTCCTCCTCCCCAATGTATAGGAAATCAGGGCAGTAAGACAGCAATTTACCTCATTTCACCTATTTATTCTGAGAAACTAAGTGGTCTGTCAAGCTGAACATATTTAAATTGATGGACTCCTATCTGGTTTTAATCTTTTAAAACTTGCCAAGTTGTTCTTAAATGGCAGATGAATTATTTACTTCAATCTTTATACAAATTCCTGTCTGACAAGTACATGTATAGATAAAAATGGAAGTTTCAAAATTAAGGAATCTGGTAATCCATCCTACATGAAACATTCCAGTTGTGGAATATGTTCACTGTGTGTCACAGGTAGTGATGCGACAGAGTCTCTAACTTGGTTAAAATTTGCAGGATTTCACATCCTTATGTTTTACAGTAGGGGGGTTAATGGGTTTTGGGGGGGGGAGGGTTAAATATTTTTTACATTATTACTTACATTACTTAAATCTCTCAAACTTGTATTTACTGTTCCCTTATTTAAATTTTACTGAATGTTTTGAAGTCCAATATGAATTAATAATTTCACTGTAGCTAAACAGGGAAAATGCACCAACTTATTTTACACTAAGAGAAAAAATGTCTTTAAGAAAGAAAATCTAGTGTATTTACGTAGCCTTAACTATACTTTGCACTTGCATGAAAAACAGCTTCTGAATAAAGTCTAACTCTTCATGAATCTCATATTTAATAGTACTTTTTCTTCCTCACCAGCTTGTAAAAAGGACGTTCAATCTATTCACAGAAGTGTGACATGGAATGTTTTCAGATAATTTTTTTGGTATTTTGCTTGGTTTGGTTTTGAGTTTGTTTTTTTTTACTACAGTACTGCTTTTGCACAATTTTTCAGACTGAAGTACCTTATGGTTGACATTTCATCAGGCAGCATGTGACTCAGTTATTTCCACAATAGCAAACTGCATTCTTATGCTCTAAAAATCTCAGCTCTTCATGACACTGATTCAGAGGGATGGCTACAAATAACCAGTGGGAGGCACTAGCTATGTTCACTGAAACAGAAAAATTTGCAGATGTTTGATAAACACACAGATGTAATTATCACTTCAGATTTTTCAGCTGAAGCTAAATAAATTCTTTACTGTCTCTGCAACGCAGGCACAAATACACAACTATGATATTTCTTGGACACAGCCCTCCAGCTGCTTGTTCATCCAATACAAAAAATTACTTTCATCATTATTTTGGATAAATATAATTCATATTTATAAAATGTTTTTTGTATTTATTTCACTGCAAAGAATGCAAAAAAAAAATCATCTGATAACTGTTGTACTTAGATCTCTTGCAGAAGAAAAGGCAAGAGGAAACCAAGACAAATTAACATGTAATTCAATTGGGCTCCCCTTTCTCCTGCACCTCAGAACACCTCCTTACAGAAGGACAGGCTGAATTCCATCTTTTCTGAAGCATTGCTGAGGCCTCAGGATTATCACACACAAAGGATATATGTTATCAGCTCCAAGGCACATCTCACAGGGCATGCCACACTGTTTCTGAATAGCAGCATTTAGCCTCCATGGGGTACACTGCAAACAGTATTTCAAGAAGGCAGACTTTTGAAACTTTTACACTTTTAAAATCTAATTATTACAAAGTAAATCCAGTGGTTTCTTAACTTTTCCTGTTAAAACAGAAATTAAAATGTCAAGTTTTTAGCATTAAACATTTATATTTCTGTGCTTCGCTACACATGAAAATGTTTTTTCCCCGTCTTTTCCAGAGGTGACACCTTAGGGCTTGAACATGCAGCCAAGTTACCTGGGTCCTGTGAGCACTAAAAATAGCTGAAGGACATGCTCTAATACCAGGGAAAAGGCAAAGGTAAAGCAACTCTGCTGAAATCCACTTTATTAAATCAACGTCCCTTGCATTTTCCCTGGGCTAAGAGCACAAACAGAGACAGGCAGAACTGCTGTAACTCAGTCCTGAGCCTGAATGTTGGCCTTGACAGTACAACTATCAGAGAGCTCCATGTTAACTGGAGTGAGAGACTGAAGAAAATGGCAAATACCTGTCCCTGTGCCCTCCACCTAAAACCCCATCATCAAACAGGCTGGGGTCTCTGCAGCTATAGCACTTCTCCGCAGCTTAAAGTAATTATTAAGAGACAAAAGCAGAGATCTGTAGCCTGTGTCTAAAGCAAAAGGCTTCACTACCCACCTGCAGAACTTCTCCTCTACTGCAAAGCTCAAGCCCAGGCCAGGGCTCTGCTCAGGTTTTGGGAAAAGCAATGGCTGAAGAGCACTGTTGTCTCAAGTGGATCTTTCTTCAAGAATGCATATATACATGGAGTCAGTGTTGTCTTTTATATTTCCATTTTATAAATCTAACTGAATCACATTTAGACATGTGCAATCATGCTCTGACTTACAGTCTCTGGATTCTTCACTTGTTTTCCTCAGGATGCAGCCAAGTTCTCCAAAGGTAACCAGGTACTCAAAATGAGACTTTCCTATACTGTTTCAAAAATGCCTACAAGCAGTTGTGCCTGCTCTCCTTTCTTTTGGCCAAAGACAAGACAGATGGTATAAAACAAAGGAGTAAAAAGTTACAGCAGCATCTGAAAATCCAGTGAAAACTTCAGCAGCAAAGTACCCTTTCTTTGACTGACTTCAGAATGAAACTGGCAGCAGTGTCATTTTCTATGAAAAATGTATACTTGAGGTAGAAATGCTCAGCTCTCAAGGGAATATTTATGAAAAGTTGTATAAGAGTTGCCTAAATAGCTGCCTGCTCTATTATGTATCTAAAAGCCAAAGTTTAGATTTTAAAAATATTTCAAGACAAGAAATAAAAAATTATTCAAATGCATGCCAGCACTATCTGTTAAATGCTAAAGCTTTCCCGTGACCTTTGCTTTCAGATGTTAATTATGCACCCAACAACACAGCTTTCCAAGTTCCTGCTAAGACAAAGCCAATCAATAGCTATTTGCCCCAAGAAATAACAGCCTTACTGTACAACAGTGCAAGTCTCTTGACAACACTGCACACAAAACTCTGAAATAATCCACTGGAAGTGGCAGTTTCTCCAGAACTGTTGGCTTAAGAGTTAGCCAGTAATTGCACCTGATACTAAGCTGTTCCCAGGACGAAACTATTTGCTGACTATGAAGATCATGGGATTACTATTATTTATCAAGTGTCAATGAGATAAAACTGTAATATCAGCAAATACAACATGTCTCTCCCAAGGTATTTACAGTACACATTAGAAAGATAATACGATTTATCACACCACAATGACTAATTAGATAAATTCACTGCAAATCAGGATCTTTTCCCTGGGAGGCACTCTTTATTTTAATGATGCAGATAGATCAGGTTTGCAAACCACACTTCTCCCGAGCCATAGAAACTACCTTTATTTTCTAAGGTCATTGCTGAGTCCCTGTTTTACAAAAGCTTTTGGATTAATGAAGTATATCAGGTATGTAGTAGACTTGGAAATTTCTAGCTTGGTAAACTACTACTACAACAAGGACTACATTCTAATCCATTCTCTTTTCCAAATAATCCATTTCTAAGCTAAGGATAGGATCAGTATCAATGTTTTTGAGCAAAAATACTCCTATTTATGAAGTTTAAAGCCTATCTATCTGTTGCCTTGCTGATCTAGTATCTTTTCCCTTCCAAGGATTCTGGTCTCCCCTGCAGCATTGTTCAAGAATAAAAATATACCACAGCTGTACCTTCTGGTAGCACTTGCCAAGAAAGTGATAATATTGACTGGCAGACTGTGCATGTTAAACACAGGCTTTAAGAGAATTCTTACGACATCACTTGTATCTGTTTTTATTTACTGAAGTGTGTGCCTATTTCTCAAATATGCATTTCTATAACCAATCATAGTACTCTCTTTCCTATCAACCATTGCTCTCGTCATGTGCTGTGCCTACAAATTTGCTTAAAAATAACACATGTAACTATTCATATCTAACTTCTAATTATTGTTTTTAACAGTTTGCCTAAATGTCTATTTAAGCTACTCCTCCAGGCTGGTCTGAAATGGAAGGTAGTCTTGAATGAGTTTGTGGGTTCCCAATAGGNTTTATTTTTTTTTGTAATAAACAATATTTTTTTAAATTAAAACAAGAGTTGTCCTTATTCCTGACAGAAGGTGTTCCTCCCTGCTGCTCACCACATTCCAAACCAGCATATTTTTACTCCTTACTCACTTGACCACACAGTCTTAGTCCAGATCAAATTTACCAAGCTGTAGTAAAGGAAGCATAGAGTCTTGAAACGTCCTTCTTTCTCCAGAGTCTGCTTCAGAATGTCATTTCAATAAGAAGCTGCTTGCAGAGCATCTGTCTCTCCCATGGTCACCAGCCACTGCAGCAATGTGCAGTAAAGCCTGGGGCTGGCATTAGGTTTTCAGGAGCATTCCACTAATGGAGTCATCGTAGGAATACACAAAGTACCCTGAAGGTCAACAGACCCAGTGTATTCCGTAGGGTCTTCCTTATCAGAAAGGAGTTTTCAGAGCAGAATCAAGGAGAGTTTTGACTTGCTGCTGATGCCTTTGGTGTCGCCTTTGGCATGCCCAACGTGTACCTTTGAAGGCCCTTCAAATAAATACCTACTTTTATTCCCTTATTCCTGTCTAGTCTCTGGTTTTTAGGTGGCCATCTCAGGCATCACTGCGTCATGAAATGTGAAACAAGAAGCATACTGAGAAACATTCTTTCCACATCTTTTGGCTGTTGTTGAAGATAAGATGAAATGTATATTTTAGTCTGGTGTGCCCCACAACATGCCAGCAGTAAATTTTTCTCTGCTGGACTTCTTTGGTTACTCTCCCATATCCTCTGAACCTGGGACAACCAAAAATTTTCCATAAGTAATAATTCTCCTCTTAGAAGTTTGTTAATGGATTTTTTTTTCCCCTACAGGGACATGACAATCCCAGCAAACATTTTGTGTAACTGGTGAGGGATAGTCCAGTGAAATTTATGGATCCAATGCAAATATTGCCCAATATTGACTTTGGGAAAAATAATTTGAAACTTGTTAAATGACAGATGAAAGTAACTGTAAATTCAGTTTTTAGGAAAACCACAAATTTTTAATTTGCCATTTTAGGTGGGGAATGCTTGCATTTTCATTGTGTGCTATTTTCCTATGGTTTCACTTCCTGTTTTAATTAAAACTTCATTCTGAAACATCAAAATTCTTTGCAAGATGATAATTTTTCTAAAGAACTGCAGCTCCTAGAAAGAACATGGTCATCAGCGCAGCTGCAAACAGCAACAGCAAAACCTGCTAAACATAAAGGTCTTGAGAAGTTTCTACAATGTAAGCTGCCAAGAAAATCTTTATTTTTTTTAGCTATGCAGTCTCACCCCACTGTTGGATGGTTTACTCCTCCATGAAAATGGGGTATAGTACACAGTCAATGCTCTGATGTCTTCACTTTTTGGCAAAACACTTTTCCTATGAAGAGCAGTGTTGGCATTTCATGAAGTTCTAACCCAACCAGGAACCTACTAGGCAGATGTTCTGGAAAAGGCAAGTTAAATGGACAAGTCCTAGAGAATTCAGAATCATACCCTTGGGGTTTTTTCCTTCCATTCCCCTCCAACACAGCCATACTCTGAGCTCTGCGTACTGGACCTTTATGGCAAAAATGTGTTTTACATTCACATTCTCTGGTGCCTCTGTTGGCACTGTTGGGGCAACACTTTTTTGCTTAGGACTAAAAGCTTGGGACCTCCTCCTAAAAGCATGTTTCTGGTGGACACGAGCAGGGTATAATTCTTTTCTTAACAAGCAGCAAAAATGAAGAGGGTTGCATCCAGCCTGTTTTTTACCCAACTGCCATGTGTTTGAAAACCTACCGGAGAGGGTTCAATACTCTTTTCTGCCTAAGAGAAAAAAACATCACTCTTCCATCCTAACTGCTTTCCCCATCTAGAGCTGGGAAGGTGGTTTCTTTTCTCAGCTAAAGCTATTCTGTTGCACGCTGAATATTTAAAAACCTATTAAATCAGAGTGAGCAGCAGCCTCTAGACTACGTATAAAAATAAATTCACCTACTTCACATGAAGTTGTTGCCGTAGCAGCAGCAAGGCATCAGCATCCTATTCCACACAGGCTGCTTTCAAGGAAGAAGAGTAAGCTAATCTTGCATCCCCAATTAGTGTTTAAGCCACCAAGCTAACTTAACATATCCCTTATATAATGCTTATGTTGGCCCACTTTACAATACAGCATCAGTCACTTCTCTGTTGTGCCAAGAGCCCAAATTCAAACATGCAGAATAGGTCAGCTGAGAGCATGTGCAGCTGCCAGAAGCCAAGGAACCACACCTAGTTATAGGTTTGGGAGAGCTCAGGTGTGTGTCTGTTACTGAACTGCTCAGCTCTGCCAAGCTCTGCCAAGATTCATCTACAAACAGCTTTTGGGGAACACAATAATAAAAACAGTAATCCTACAAACTTTAGTTTCCTTGAGGATTAAAATGAACTCAGGAGTTCATCATAGCAATTGTGATATCAGGCATACAAATCCCAATTCCCTTTCCTCCAGTTTGTGTCTCTGAGTGGATGTAGAGCAACACTCAAATAACAGCTTCCCTTGCTTGTCTATATTTCATACCAGTTGGCACACAGAAGCAAAGGGTTGCCTGGAAAGAAAAAGAGGAATGAAACCCAAAAGATAATTAACACACTCAGTGGTCAGATTGAGAGTCCAAGGCTTTAACTGTGGCAGAGCCTGAGGAAACCCTGACACAGCAACACTGCCAGACCTATCAGACCCTATGATTGCTTTTTAGCCTTTCAGCAGGGAAAAGGCAGCTGTAAATCCTCAGCAGGGAAAAGGCAGCTGTAAGTCCAATCTGCAGTGGGCAACAAGAAGATTCAATAGTTTACAGCTGGCGTGAACTTTAAACAAGCCCACAGAAGTTATAAGGGTGCCCACTGAGTCAAAAGATGGCTTCAGACCAGGTCCAGGAGGGATGTGCCCACTTCCCACAGGCTGCTCCTGCTTCACAGAGCAGAATGCCACCAGGAAACAGGCAGCCAGGAGGCAGCCACATGCCCTCACCCCACAGGCAGCCTCACCCCTCCAGGATTTCCCTTCCTTTGGACCCCACCTGACACATTAGCTCTTCCAGTTACACCTAAAGGGCTCTTTCCCCCTTGCAACATATCTACCCACATAACTCAGCTTCATCTTTACAAAAACCCATGTTGTTTCCCGGCAAGGTAATATCCCAAAGTCTGTTTCAGATAAAGCAGCTTTGGTGGCAGCAGACACATGATATAGTCTGTATACAGGCAGGACACATAGAAAACCAAAATCCTTATCCCTTCTACTGCTGTGCCACTGACTTTCTCCTTCTTCAAAGTGAACTCTGCAGAGTGGGATTTTTCAAAACCACTTAGTACATGGGTGCCTCTGAAGTATCTGATTAAACTCCTGCTGTCTGTAATGAAAGCACTGACATAAACACTGTTTATCCCACCAAGAATTTCCCACTACCTCATTTTATCTGGGAATAATAAACACTTAACAGTCTCCTGCTTCTCAGTAGGCTGAGATCTGCTGTTAACAAGTTACCCAAATACCCTAATCTGGAAAGAACTAAAGAAAAAAGAACCGTCTGGCAGTAGGAATACCCATCTTTTTCCACAAAGGACTCCATGTATCAGCAAAAATGTTCCACTAGTTTTTTGCTTTGGGGTTTTTTCCTGATTGTGAGGGGAAAAATGGTTTTAAAGATAAAACTTAGTCACGAGCAAACAGTACATGAAAAGGGTCTGTCTCTTTACAAAAATTGCACCAGTGCCTCAGTATCACTTAACTGGGATAAAGAGGCTGCTGCCAGCAGCAGTTTACTCAGTTCATCTTCTGAACTGGATTTCATAAGGATTAAAAAACAAAGCCAGTGGAAAAAACAGTCAGTGCAATGGGACTTTGCTATATTTTTACCAACTCAGCAAAGCTACAAGGTCATTCCTGTGTACCCTAGAGCACTATGGATTAGATTTCTTCTTCACTAAGGAGCAATTAATACTTGGAGGATGTGTAGTAACTACAGGCCATTCCAGAAAACATACTGACTCTGAAGAAAATGAAGCAGCACCTAAGCAAACCAGAAAACTTGACAGTGCTTTCCAGCATCTCAAGCAGCAAATGTTGCTGTTAAGAGATCAAGGCAAGGCATCATTTTTGAAAACAACAGAAAATACAGAATGTTTTTTCATTCGACATCACAGGTATTTATTCGGAAAACATGTAAGTCAACAAGCTAACATCAAAGTAAAACCATACAGAGATGAAAAATTTATCTGGCTTCAGCATTTCCATTCCTAAATCCCCAGCAAAAATGCCCTTGTGCAGGCAACATTTTTGTGTTATAATAAAAAGATACATTAAAGGACAGAGTTCAGTATCATGCAAGGAACTATCTTGAAATTTCAGATGCTGATCTTGCAGCTGCCAAGACAGCAGGCCTTGCTTATCTCTTCAGACAACGATGGCTGCTTTAAATACAAGAGGGAATTTAACTGAATGAAACATCTCCTATCCTAAGCATTCACAGAATTTTGTGACAAAGCGATTCTTCTAGGCCTTATTTTCTAGCCTACAAAACACAGGCCATAGGACTTTGTTAATTCAGAAACTCCGTTGTCCCAGACAGTGCAACAAATGATTTTAAATCCTCTAGGATGATTAATACCTTCATCAGTGAGATTTTTCCATTGGTTAATTAGCGTTAAAACATGTGCCTTAACTCAAGTCCAAATTTGTTTGGAATCAACTTCCAGCTACCCGATATTGGCATTTTTTCCTACTTGAAAGGAGGCCCCTTTGATTTTTCAATTTGCTTTTCCTTAGACTTTGATCAATCCAACATCAATGACCTCTCTCTTGGCTAAACACCAAAATGAAGTTTTTTTAATCTCACATTAGAAGAAAAATCTGTCAGGACTCAATCACCTTTTTCTGATTTCAGAACTTTTTTTACAATCCAACATCCTTTTCAATGCATGAGCCTCAGGACGAGCCGGATTATTTTCTCAGTTCTATTATTGCCATAGACATACATGGTGCTATCTTTTTTACACATCCAAGGATCCTATTTCACAGAATCACAGAATCAATTAGGTTGGACAAGACCTCTGAGATCATTGAGTCCAACCTATGATCCAACACCACCACATCAAGACCATGGCACTGAGTGCCACGTCCAGTCTTTCCTCAAATACCTCCAGGGATGCTGACTCCATCACCTCCCTGGGCAGCCCATTCCAATATCTAATCAACTCTTCTGTGAAGCAATTCTTCCTAATGTTCAACTTAAACCTCCCATGGTGCAGCTTAAGACTGTGTCCTCTTGTCCTGTTCTTTCTTACTGTGGTAGGTTGAGCCTGAGCTGATGGACAGCTTGTTTGACCAGTGGCGCTTTTCAAAATTTCCATATTTAAGCCGGAAGAGACAGGAATGCCCTTTCTTTTTGGGGTTTTGCTGCTCCTGCGGGAGGGGGGGAAGATGGCTTCTGAGGTTCCTCTCCTTGGAGCGGCCTTGAGCCTTCCCTCCCCCTCCCCCGCTGCCGGGGCAAGGCCCCAGGATGCCAGCGGGAGAATCCCTCAGAGCTCGGCAGCTGAGGAACAGCTATATTCGCTGCAAGTAGCTGCAACATCCAGCAGAGGCTTCTGAGGACTGCCCCCCCTGCCTCCCTCCACGTGGCCGCAGAGATTCTGGCAGAGACCGATGGGGCTAGGAAACTAACATCAAGGAGCCAGTGAAAAAGTAAATGGGGCTTTCTTCATCATAAAGCCTGAACGACGGACTCTTCATCATGGCGTTTTTGAGGTCAGAGAG
>VZTH01013098.1:318388-360956 GCA_013397815.1 Aleadryas rufinucha | reverse complement strand
ATCTATGTATCTATATATATATATCTATATATATATATGCTAGAGCCCTCATTCTGCTTTATTAGCTTGCAGATGCACCCTGCTGCAAGCAAATCTGCCCTGCTTCTCACTCAAATCTGGATTTGGTGTCACCAAATAGTACTTATATTAAAAAATTAACCTCCAATTCAATGCAACATGAATTATATTTGTCCAAGTCCATCCATATGCAGAGCAGACCAAGGATGCATTTACTTCCAATTAGACCTCCTTCCTGAACTGGATATACTATTTCAAGATGGACACTCAAAGCATGCTTTCAGGTCCTGGAATCGATTCCCAGAAGGGGATGAAGCAATATTCTCATGTACTAAACCATATTCCAAACAAGATACCAGAGGAGGTGCGGATGAGCTTAAGAGTCTGGGGAACCGAAGATGTATTTCATGACCTATTAATTTTGGCAGCTTTTTAGAGGATGTGTGCAAATACTTCCAGGAACAGTAATCTCTCAGCAATGCATTACTAGCAGCTCCTTCTTTATTAATATAAACTACAATAAAACAGTGGTAGTCACACTACCAGTATTTGCTTGGCTCTTCCTCAGTCTGTATCAAGTAAACATGAATTATAGAAAATGTTGCTTGTTTTCATTATATACAGGCACTATTTTGTTCTCAGGTATCTTTAAAAAAAAAGAAGACAGGACAGAATTTCAGTTAAAGTCTGAATAGGACAGAGACTCCCAATATTAATATAACACTGTGTATCAATATATACATTTACAAACCCAATGTAGAATCCCTGAATATGCCTATGACTTCTGGCATTGTTTCTTGTTTCAAAACACCAAATTAATTTTCCACTTTTTTTTTTCTCATTTCCAATTTTATCACTTAAAAGCAATTTTGGAAAATTTTACCATAAAGCATAAGGGTACCTTAGTAAAACTGACAGATAAACAGTACCAGGTTAAAGACCAAGTCTCTCTAATGTTTGTTAAGAGTTTTACATGATTCTAGTTGTGTAGAAATAGAAATAAGGAAATTGTCAAAGTTTGCTTCAGCAAAAAGTGTAGGAAATAATACTAAGAAGAAACCCTTTGAAATCCAAGTCAATACAGAGTTTATAAAGATGATGCATCCATGGATTTAAGAGATGCCAGCTGTCACTCAATAAAGATTATCTGGGAAATCAATTTTCTCTTGGAAAATTGCAAACTTCAAGGTAAGCAATTGCATTTCTAGAAGAATGCTACCTCTGCTATTAAACATAATGAATGCTAACTCCAATCCCAACACCTTTCAGCACCTTCAAAAGAAATCGTAGCCATTTCCAGAGGTAGCATCCACAAAGGTGGCACTATCTGCAGTGACAAATTTAAGTGAATACAATATAAACACGTTTGAATAAAGGCAGCTGTGGAAACATCCACTACCAATGACACAAAGCTATGGAATCTCAGTAGAATAACAGTATTTTTCCATCCTCAGTGTATCGACTCCATAGGAAAGGCAACACTCTGCAGTATTCCCAGTACTAGGGATCAGCAGCAGAGCAATTCAGCTGGAGAACAATTTCATCCCATTTTGCTTTTTCAGGCTTTCTGAAAAACAATGTTTAACACTGCAGACATACACCTATTTCAAAAGTTATGCTGATACCCACAATGGATAATACTGGAGACAGCATCCGATTTTCCCTGAACAATGCTTTTTTCTTATTTTAATTAAACAGATTATGAATTTCCTATTCCAATAATCACTGACAAAATACACATCCAGTATATCCTCATCACTGTGTCTTTAAGAGAAGCCACATAGAGCTTGAAATCAGACAAGCCTAAGTGTACTATAGATAATCTGCACATACACAGCACTGTGCATGGGAAGATCTGACTGCTGTTTCCATTGTTAGACACGTGGGTATCAACTTAACTTCTGAAAAATGTGCCTCATATGTATTACTATAATGTTAAACTGTTTTTTGTTTTTTTTTAAAGTAGCCTCTCCAAGTAAGTCATTTCTGCTCTCACCTGGTCACAGTGCACCTGTGCTGGAAGCCACCGTATTGCAGTAAGGCTGGCACAATGAATGTGTGACAGATTCTTGCCCATGGCAGTTCGTTGCTTCATGGATCCAACTGAGCCAGTATTTACAGTGACCTGAAGTTAACGTGCTGGGCTGAGAACTGGCATACAGTCACCTCTGCCAGCTCTGCTACAGCACCCTTCAGCCAAGGTACAGGAAGGAAAGGCTAACTAAGACTCGAGTGCCAGAAACAGCACCAGCCCTTTGGCACTACACTTCATTGCAACAAGCTTGATTTCCCAGAAGAGAATGGTAAAAACCTGCACAGTTGAATTTCACAATACCATGAGACCACATTGTCTTGCATTACTACAAGCATTCCCTTCTGAACTCTAAATTATTGAACACTAAATGTACTAAATACACTTAGAAAGTACCTGCTCCTAGAATGACTGTTTACAGTAAAGCTAAAGGCCATAAACTTCTTGCCTATAAGCATTACAGAAAAGATGGTCTCTCCTAAGAAAACTTCACTGGAGGGAGGGCCAGGGCTTTTTTTGTTGTTTGTTTGGTGGTTGTTGTTGTTGTGGGACCTTGGAGAGGGGGATGGGTTAGTTTGTTTTTTTTGACAGCTACAATCCATGTACTAAAAGCTTATCCCACCAAACTGCTGGCTGTTTTTGCAGATGAGGCAATACAACCATGAACTGCCACTTTATAATGATTAGAAGTCAAAATGACCAATTTGATTATTTTCACATTAATGTGAGACTGAACTAAACTAAAATGTTCTTAAAGAGCCTAAGTCTGCTCAGAAAATAATACAGATTGCTAAATACTCAACAACAAGGTCTTCTATTTCTGCTGGTAATTGGACAATTGCTAAACAGAAAACCCAAATAATCCAAGTATGCTCCTTCATAAGGTGGTATTTCATGGNTGGTAAAAACCTGCACAGTTGAATTTCACAATACCATGAGACCACATTGTCTTGCATTACTACAAGCATTCCCTTCTGAACTCTAAATTATTGAACACTAAATGTACTAAATACACTTAGAAAGTACCTGCTCCTAGAATGACTGTTTACAGTAAAGCTAAAGGCCATAAACTTCTTGCCTATAAGCATTACAGAAAAGATGGTCTCTCCTAAGAAAACTTCACTGGAGAGAGGGCCAGGGCTTTTTTTGTTGTTTGTTTGGTGGTTGTTGTTGTTGTGGGACCTTGGAGAGGGGGATGGGTTAGTTTGGTTTTTTTGACAGCTACAATCCATGTACTAAAAGCTTATCCCACCAAACTGCTGGCTGTTTTTGCAGATGAGGCAATACAACCATGAACTGCCACTTTATAATGATTAGAAGTCAAAATGACAAATTTGATTATTTTCACATTAATGTGAGACTGAACTAAACTAAAATGTTCTTAAAGAGCCTAAGTCTGCTCAGAAAATAATACAGATTGCTAAATACTCAACAACAAGGTCTTCTATTTCTGCTGGTAATTGGACAATTGCTAAACAGAAAACCCAAATAATCCAAGTATGCCCCTTCATAAGGTGGTATTTCATGGTTTTGGGTTTTTTTCTGTTTTTTTTTTTTTTTCTAAACATGGTGAAAATCAGTGAATATTTCCTATCCCAAGAAGGTAGTATTGGAAGTTTTGTTCCTTATTTTTCTTTTCTTTTTGGCAGTATACTGTTACTGCACCATTACTGAACCATACAGCTGGTTCCTCAATCAGGTACAGCACATGGCATGAGCTCCTGAAGCTACACTTACTGAGTAAGGATGTACTATGGATGGTTCTTCGTGGCAAGTGTGAGCTGACTTTGGAACAGAAAGCACCGATACGGAGCCTCATTTCAAAGGAGGACAAACTAACAACACTCCAGCAGATATAAGTTCTCTATACAAAATGATTTCACATTGGGAAAGGAACATTTCAAAATGGCAATGTATCTTCTCAGGCGATTTTACTCATTTGCCATTACTGAAGTTAACTGTGTCTCAATCATGATTTTAATCTTCATAGCAGAGACCCTTCTTTGATCTAAGGCAATCGGTTGAAGGGAAAGAAGAAAACTTAAAACCAAACAAAATAATGCTTTTTAATGACTCTTTAAAATGACTACGTTGAGTACCACAGGAGTATGAAAGATTGTCTCAGAAAATGGGAGAGCAAATGTGGACAATAAACATGTCTTGACCAGTGAGCAAAGAGGTGCTTTAAAGGCTACAAGAAGGTACAACAAGAACACAACAATTCAGTGCAAAACTGTAAAATAAAAAAAAAAAATACTACAATAAAGAAGTTCCCTCATTATCTTGGTGGTTTCATTTAAGGTGGTTAGAATGCTGCAGGAGTATTTCAGGACAACACATTCTTCTTATTCAATTAGTTGAAAGTGATGCGTGGATCTTTCAGAATTTAAAATATTAAATGGGATGTTTCCATACTTTGATAAACCTGAGTCAACCTACTAAATTAAGTCCAAGTCTGTCCCTCAAACACATACCTGCAAGTGTGCACAAACAACATACTCAACCTCCCTCACTTAAAACATCAAATTTCATCAGTAAAATTGCAGCAGCTCATTTTGAGAATCTGAGGAGCAGACTACTTGTGTCTCAGGCAGCCTGTTTATTGTGAACCTACAGCAGGACTTTCTTCTTTACTCAGTATCAGAGCACTTTCCAGTCACTTTCCATGGCAATGTATTTTTAGAAAAAATGTAAAAATACACACAATGTCATGAAAAGAACCTTCCAAATCTATCAGCACTCCTAGAGCTCAAGTAAAACATCTCAGTTACTGCAAGCTGTTTGTGCACACATCTTAAATATCCTTATCCCTGGAAAAGATCCCTTTGTTTCAAGCATTGAATTATTGTCAATAATAAATACAAGGCATGCCTGTATTTTGTACAACTCATTATCAATCAAACTCTAAAATCAATTCAAGTTCCTGGAAACTGAATGGTGGTTCTTTGGTTAAACAAGTGCATCTGCTACTTTGTACCCAGGGCCTCACTGGATTTGCAGAAAAGCTGTGCAAGTATGAAATATCTACCAAAAAACCCCACTTCCCATTTACAAAAAGGATCCATTTATAAAGATCCCTTGTGTCAAAAATGTTTTGACAATCAATACAGAAGGCCTTAAATGTCACCAAAGCTGCATTTTAAGCAAAATTATGTATGAAAGAAAAATACTAGAGGATTTGATGCTGTGACCTAGGCAATGCATCATTTCAGAAATTTAAGATCTTTGTTTATTAATAAGATGTACCTTAATATATTAAGACGTATCCTATATCTCAGTAAGATATTAGGCCAGAGGCTTATAGGGTTAAAAAAGCCCCAAACTAGACTAAACCAAAATCCATGCTCTCTCCCCTTTCTCTCTGTAAGAAAAATTTCTTTAAAAAGTTAATTGAACTCAGCCACAGCACTTGAAAACCAACATTAAACAATCCCCATTAAACTTCTTCCAGTTACTGGATGGAGATGTGACCATCCTACATTACTACTGTCTGAATACATTTAAGGCCTTTGATTAAATTCAGTTGACAAGATCACTCCACTGGGAGGGTGGATAAACAGCAAAATATTATCAGACTTCACAGCAAACAGGGGGCAAGATTTAAATTATTTAAACAAGTCCTCCTATGTCAGTAAGAGGAAAACCCACATTTGACAGTTTGCATTCCTATTAATTTCAGGAAGGTATTAAAAATACTAGTCTCCAACAACATTAAATTTCAGTGCATGTAAGAGAATAATATTTCAATGTTATTATGAGTTACAGATGATGGTTGAAGCTTATAAAGAAATACTTAGAGGAGGAGCAAACTATTATATTATACTTTCATTTCACAATGAGGGGTTTGCACTTCTTTTGCCACCAGATTAACTAAAAATAAACATTTTGGAGTTACAGCTTTCTTTAAAGCTACTACAATTTAATAAGACAAATAACCAAATAAATAAAAGCCAAGTTAGTAATTTCAGCAGGTAAGATAATGACTCCAGTGGATGTACCTGTCCTCTTAACTATTCTTTTGGTAAGACAGAAGGTCTTCAAAGCCTTCAACAAGGCAGCTGACTGTGTTGGTATGCAAAGCCATGGGAAGTAGACATTCTCTCTCGAAGAGGCAAAGTGCACAATAATGTAAGGCCAGCAGATGTTCTAGTGCTTTCTCCTAAAACTCAAGCTATGCTTCCCT
Organism: Aleadryas rufinucha; assembly: GCA_013397815.1. Taxonomy (NCBI): domain Eukaryota; kingdom Metazoa; phylum Chordata; class Aves; order Passeriformes; genus Aleadryas; species Aleadryas rufinucha. The sequence continues at coordinate 354,723 of VZTH01013098.1, read as the reverse complement.
GTGAGCTGCCCCCAGGCACAGCTGGGAAGGGACAGAAGGCCATGGCTGTTGTGAACCCAAGACAGAAGACAGCGATTCCCTCATGTTGCAGAGGTGCAGTGCATCACTTCCATCACTCTGCAGACATTTTCATTTCCTCAGGACTCTCTCTAGGTGACCTGGTGGGTGGGAGGGAGGAAAAGAAAAGTGAAAAGTAAGACACAAGTCTGCCCCAGTGATTCCAAACAATTGTTTCCCAAAAAATAAAGGTGAAACAAACACATGAAATTTTTTTTGTCTACTGTGGGAAGCTCTATCTGTGTCATACAGGGCAACTGGAATGTAACTTTTACAAGCCAGAGACTACAGACAGGTCCAATTAGCAGTTTTTCTCCTAAATTACCCAGATGAAAGAAGACATCACTATTCATGTGAATAAGGCAAAGGATTGTTTCTGACAAGCAGAGAATCCTCTTTAAGATATATGTGTAATGAGCTTACCTATGTAATTTAACAAGACAGTAGAAACATTAAAATAGCTACTGTTGTTAATATTGTCACAATGTGATTTACAATTCTAAGCAGTTATTCAACTACAAGTTTATTCCTAACTGTATTATTATTATTATCCCACTCCTAACTGTACAGTTTAAAGATGCATTTCTATATTCCACATTTCATAACTTCAATAATGACATTACTAAGGACCATACTTTTAATGGAATAATGGCACATAATGTTATCACATATTTTTAAATCTAGATATGTTTATATTTTGCAGTATTGTACATTAGGACATAAAAATGAAGTGGTTTTGAGCAGGCCCCTTATGAACGGCAATGAACTCTATTAGATATCCATGAATAATAGTTCAAAAATGATGTTCAATCATCTCCTAGCACAACATCAACATATAAATTATAGGACACAAAGGTATTATCAGCGAATTTTCTAAACGAGTGTTCTGTAAGAGGCTGAGAGACATTAAAGAAACACTTCCAGTATGCACATTCCAGCGAGTGTTTTATTCTACCACACTTTTTATTTCTAGAATATGGGACAGCTGAATCCTCTTCAAACACTACAATACTCATGCAGATGGGAGTGCACACTCTTACAGAAAACTTGGGCACACACACATTCTCTGCACTGACATGAGTGAAAATATAATTCATACAAGTAAGGCATTTACAGCTCACCGGTAAATCTGTAATGGCCACGTTGCTTGCGATGGAGTGGGCACAGAATTGGTTGGACTCACCAGCATGGCACTATATATGTTGGAAGCAACCACAAGTATACAAAGTAGTATTGGTCCTATGATGGCCCCTTCCAGCCCCAGGTAATACGCTCCACCAGCTACCGCAAGGCCTGTCAGGTAAGGGTGACCACCTCTGCCACAAAACCAGAAAGATAAATTAAGAACAATAAACACAGCATTATCAATTATGAAATGTGAATTAATAATGAAGTTTAATTAAGCTTAGGAAATGACACAGCTAGCTATAGCTGCCCATATTTACACTATAAACTGCTGTCTGAATGACTGCACAAAGGTTCCAAGCTGTATTCTGTGCTGTACTCGCACAACAGATCAAACACCACCGAAGCATGGAATGCTGGTAATATCCACAATGAAGCAGCTGCTTTATAGACATCTGCTGAAGAACGTCTGAAGGACTTAATGGCAAACACACTTCCATTTGAGAATGGAAAGACGGTTGGTTACACAGACTGTTCATGCTTTATGGTCAAGAACTGTTAAAGTTTAACACAATTAGTGACATGTACTATGAGCACCCCTGAGCAAAGCCATTCAGTTACATGATGATAGTGACTTGCAGTGCATCTTTCAATGAACAGTCAGCATACAGTCTTTAAAGAAATAGCCATGTCTTTTCATTTTCTTGTAAGGAAGTCTCTCAGATTGAGTGTTTGTCATCATTAGCTTTTAATGTTTTCAGATGAAAAACAAAACTGGATTTTAATGAACATGTTAGTATTTACTGGAAAGCTGGGGCCAGCAGAGCTTTTTGATAAGAGCTCTTATGGCACCAAGTAAACCATGCCATTTTTACTTTCTGTGTCTCAGTTCAGGTGTAAAATGTGAAGCCTAGCAACAACATTTACACAAAACCTCCTCATCATTCTTCATACCTAAAGTAATGACAGCAATATGGAGTTGTATGAGAAAAACTACAGTTGAAACTTAGCATGCAATTCTCTGAAGTTCCTCTAAATTCTGAATGTAATATATAGAAAATACCAGCTAGTCAGTACAGAGATCCAGCAGTTCTTGAGGTTTCTACTGTGGTCCCGATTTCTACTCAAATCCCAAATTTTAACTCTTTGCCTTCATTGCAACTGTGTGCAAAACAAGGCCATGAAACGCAACCTATTAAATCATACACACCTCAGTCATGTCTCACCCAGATCAAACTTAACCTGCTGGCAGGACCAGATTGCTTTCCTGAGGGGACAAACTTGACCTTAAAGTTTTATGTTTCTCCAACAGTAGACACTTAATTTCTAAACCTTTGAAAATTTCAATTTTATTTCCAGCATTCGCATCAGTTTAAACATTCTTTTGGCTAGTTTTCGAAATTAAACAACAGATCATCTGATGAAATAGGACTGTAGTACAAAGGTAATCCATTTGGAAAACCCCGCATAACCTAATTATAGCTATTTCAAATAGGTTTAATCTAATCTGCAAGACAGCATGATGCTTACGGTTCAATTTATTGGAAAGAATACAATTTTCCTCCACTGTCAGAAAATCTATTCCTGCCCCATATATTTTCTAGACAGTAAACAGAGTTTGCATCCTCTACAGTCCAAAAAAAAAGTATTCTAGTAAGCACAAGAATCATTGGCTGCTTAAATAGATACTAGCCTTAAATTTATCCATGGTTTATTGTTGGGGAAAAAAAAGTAATTTGATTATACTTCACTTAGTAGCTTTAATTAATGCAAAACAACTACAGCCACAGTCTATGAAAATTAGTATTAATATTGGGCATATTATCATTAGGTACTCTCTGTTCAGTGTAATTATATTTAGTGAACAAAAATACTAATCTCTAACAACACAAAACTGAACCACTTTATGTCCTTATTCTACATTAACTCTCCTGTAATAAAAATCAGCACAAATGAGGGTCTAGTACCAGCACGTAACCAAGTCTGGACCACGAAGTCCTTGATTCTGACAGTTTACTAGGATTGCTTCTGATGATGAGGACTGAAGCAGTAACTAGAGAAGCACACTCTGATATCAATAATGTACATGGTTGTCATCAGGTCCTGTACATGTGAAACTCGACAGCCCATGTCTTTGCCAGCTCTGTTTCACTGTGCTGCTCTGGCTTCCACTCCGAGTTGCATAAAGGGATTCACGAGGTATTTCAGCTGCACAAAATGTCAGTGAACATCTCAGCTGCATGCCACATACAACTGCAAATGCTGACTTTGTCTCCACCATTTGGAGTTTGTTTCTCTGTGTACAAGCTCAAAGCTGAAACCAGGAGGCATTTCAAGTCAAAAGAGGCAGCCAAACACCTACCAAGTTTTTTCAAGAAATCTGTGCCTACCTCCCACAATAGGAAAACAGCACTGGCTACTGCTTCAGTAGAAACCTATCTCCAGTTTTGCAATTTCAACAGATTTTTGCACTGGAGGATGGTGACAGAACAAAATAATCCTCAAAATTCCCACAATTCATTCTGAAAAATTACACTTTTTTTTTTGGTTCCTAAAAAGCTCATGGTTTTATCTGCTCTGCAGCACCATCTGTCATTAGGAGATATAAAGGAAATGCTACACACCTTTAGTCAATAATTCGATAAATAGAAAACATAAACTAATTCTAACAATCCCAACTGAAACAGTTCATTTTGCTGATGTTGAATTCAAGACCTCTGAAGTGTCAAAGTTCACAGAAAACACGCCTGGGAAAATGAAGGTACTTAGGCCAGTAAGACTTCTTACTAAGAGGTTATTCCTGTGCTTGAAGATACAGTTTTGCATGCTTCAGAAAAATGAGTTCAATTAAAGGCATCAGTGATTGTCAATCATTTTTACAATACTAATTTTAAAAAGTGTTCAATGTACTTACCCTGATATATCTGAATAAATCGCTGTATCTACAAAATAGGTTGGCAAGAGGTGAAAAACCAAGAGCAGAATGGCTTTGCATCCCTGTCCCTGCACAAGCCACAAATCTAGGACTGCGGGGACTGCTGCCCAGTACGTCCCCAGAAACGGCACTGCTCCAAGGATTGCTGCTAATGCTAGAGTACACAGAAGCAGATGTGAAAAAAAGACCAGAGAAACATATTTCACAAATATATTTACAGTTACATTCTGACACTTTTGCCACACCAGTAAGTCCCACTCCCATCAACTGTTGTAAATAAAGCACTGAAGAAGTGCCACATGAGGCTCTTGGTGTTTTATAGCTGTGATTTAGGAAAAAAGAAAATTATACCATTCCCTGTACAGAAGAGCTTCAGCAACTGACAGTCATAAGGAGTTGCTTCCAAAAGATGCATCAATTTAGAAAAACTTGGAAGTTACATCAATCATGCACATTTCAAATTTGCACATAATTTCAAATTAGCAACTGTGTAAGGAAGCATACGAGCCCAAGTCTCATTCTAACTTATTGCACCTCCTGCAGTCATCCATAATAGTGAGAAAGCAGGCAAACATGAGATTTATCACTCACATATTTCTGTATGCAAACATGTGCACACAGGCGCACACCCTTCTGATTACACAAAGACCTGCTGTAATCTAAAGCAAAACAGTTCTGCTGTCACTATAACTTAATTCACCAGGAATAAACATAATACAAAACACAATTAAGTGGGGTATTTTTCTTTTTTTTTTTCGGGCTTATTAACTAGAAAGCAAAAAGTTTTAAGATTTTCCTTTTATTTAAAAAAAAAAAAAAGAAAAAAAAAGAATTATTACCTTCTAAGTAGGTCTAGTGACAATCAATGCCTTTAAGGTAGTTGCACTTTACAATACAGCCATTTCCTATTACATTGGGGTTTGTTGCTTTACAGCTTCCCCTTATGCTTCCTTGTACACAAACATTTTGCAATTACTATCATTCTTTTTCGAGAAAGAAGGGCAAAAGAGGAACAGGGGAGAAGGTTTTTCTCTAAGAAACTGTCCAGCCATGTCCAAAACTAAGATTAAAGAATAAAAGAAAACCAGAGGCTGGTAATACAGTCAGGTACTGAGAATAACAAGCATCCATCTATCATGCATTTCCATGATACCACATCTTCCTGCATTTAGGCATCTCAAAAAATCAGCACCTGTCAGCTGTGAAAGAAACAGAAGCCAAGACAGGCAGAATGAAGTTAAAACTTGGAAAGACTTGGACTGAATACAAGGGAGAAGGAATTACATCCAGCAAATGAAACAGAAAGAAGAGGTAAAATAGCTGGCAGGGAATGTGTTGTGGAAACAGAAAAAGGCAAGGCTCAGAGATAAGAAAGCAATCAAGGCCTTCTCTCCACCCTACCCACAGCCATATTCTCCAAGACCAGACTAAGCTTGTCAGCACACTTAATATTTTCTGATTTTGTACAATAACTAATTATGTAACATTATGTATAAAAATGCTGTAATTATTTAAATTCTTACCAGACGGTATGAAGACTATGTTAATCCCAAATATAGTGTGAGTCAGCCAAGTGTAGAGTCCATAGAACCCAGCCATTTTGAGGGAAGCATCAAACACACCTCTAAAATGATCAAAGAAACTCTGTTAATTTTTATTAGCAAGAGGATTCCAAGAACTATGAAGATACACACACAAGTTAGTTTGAGTAACTGAAAAGCCATCAGTGCCACAAATAACACATCTCAAAATGTAACACTGAACCCTTCATAGATCTGTTTCCTCTGAGAACAATAAATATTCACCACATCTGTCATTAAAGGCATTTAGACAAAAAAACCAAGGGGTTCCAGGGATAAATTCCTTGAAAGAAACTACTCAAGTATCAGACCACATTCTCTATCAAAAATAACCTTTTTTCTATGAGAAGCAGTACCATTCTAGATATAAACTACTTTTTCTTTTCTCTTTTCCAGTTCTACGTGTTCATTCATTTTCTTTTTCTGCTTACATTTCTATACCTGCTTTTTTCACTGGATCCCCCTAGCTTTTAGGTTGCTTACTAGGTTACATTACTGAAACCCAAATAGTAAATCTGGTAATGTAATTCAGTCCTGCTGAATCTACACCCAAAGTTCTCCTCTCTTAAGTGTGACCACAGTTTCATGAGACAGCAAACAGGCAGCTAAGTGCTGTGATATTTTTACAGCACTAGGAAATTTACACATGTGGAGTATCCCATAACTGAACTGGAAACCCATGCCTTAGGTGTACAGTCACAAACCCCATAATCTCAAACTGCTAAGTCTCATTATTGCATTGTGTCAGTTTTTCAGCCGTATTTGAGAAGTGAAGTTTCCTGAAATCACTATTTCAGCTTGAATCCAAGTAACCAAACCACCCCTGAGTCTCACAACTCAGAACAGTCCTAACAGTGACATCATTGCAGAAGTGGTGGAACACGCACCCTCTCAGCAAAGATGTATGTGAAGTTTGCTGACGTTAAGTCCCCATTTATAATTCATGCTTTTAGGTACACTGATTGTGTCTTTGCAGTTTTGGAAACTCTGGCAGGAGGGCAAAGAGGAAAGGACAACAGAAATCTTTGAGCCAGAGGATGAGTGGGAAGATTTTCAAAGGGGAACACAGTCTGCATTGAAAAACAGCCCTTTCTGGATCTAAAGTCTGTGAGAGCACAGTTTCCTTCCTCCATTGAGTCCATAAAGCCTTTTAGGAAAGAAACCTTCTCTGATATTAAATTACTAGGTAGAATCTTTTCTGAACTACCAGCAAGAATTCCAAGACTCCCAGTTCTTGCTTCTTTGGCCACTATCCTCATTCTTATTTCTGTAGGCAGGGTGAATATTTTTGCCCTTGTTTCCCACCTAAGGGATCACTTTTCGATTCCTAAATGACTTCAGAATCAAAATGATCTCATTTAAAATTCATTCACTGGAAGTTATGAGTGCATATGAAATCTCACACATCAACACTACAGTTCAAAATGTGAGATTCTCTTAACAGACTAACTAGGAACAACTGTTGTCAGCCATTTTTCCCTCCAAAAGAGGGAAAGGGAAAATACAGAAAAAAAGCAAGCTTTAAAGAATGACCTGAAGTAACAATTCTAACTTTTGACAGGCAAGAATTATGTGGTGCATAAAGAAAGAGAGGGAATATTTATAAATATGTGGTGGCCTCAGTAACCAAAAGCCTCAATACTTCTCAGTTTAGATAAACTTCTATTATATTAAAATGGAACATCAGACCAAAATATGTAACATCTACAGATTTTGAAGAGTGACGTACTCACTTGTATTTGAGTTATAAGAAAAGAAGATTCAGACATAAAAAACAATTTTGCAAGGAGGCAAGAAAATCCCCAAACCCAAGGCCACAGTAACAATGCTAAATGTGAGTTCGCATTAAAAATTCAAGATACTTTAATACTTTAGCTACACAAAAGTCTTACTTTTCTGCATTTTCTGTGACATTTAACCCAGGTCTACTCTTTCTGAGAATATCATAGAAGCATATCTTTCTAAGAAGAACCTGTGCAGTAATCTTGAAGCAAATCTTTTTCTTATCAAGGAACTTTGGCGCAAATACATCACAGTCATCAAGAACATTTTTTAACTGTCCTTGAGTATCTCCTTATTATTTCCAAAAAGTGTTTTCTGTACTGTAGTACAGATTTTCCCAGAGAGACTATAAAAGAAGGGAAAACAGTGCTTTTATGGTAACCCAAAGAGAGACAGCAACCCAGGGAAGAAAAGCGTTGAAGGTGTCTATGAAACAAGTTGCTTTCTTAGTCTCAGCTCAAGGACTTGGCAGTCAGATGCACAAGTAGAACAACAGAAAAATTAGTCCAGGACTAAGAGGTAGTCCTGGTCTGATGTCATTCTGCAAGTTGACAAAGAATATATTTCAATGGTCAAACACTGCATATCTCTGAAAGACTGTAGAACAGTACAGCATCTCCTGCTGCGTGCTGCCAACATACACAACTAATAAGCTGAGAGGAGAAGGCATCACACAGTGCTGGGAAGCGGTCAAGCAGGAAGTGAGAGGCGGCTACAACTAGTCTCATTCTCCTCCTCTCCTTCCCCTTGGTTTGTGTCTGCCTCAACTGAAGTCATAAAATGCCATAAAAAAGGCACAGGGGATACCACTTTGTGGCAGGTGTGGACCAGGAGAACTTTAAAGTCTCTGAAAACTCATGTTTGTTACTTTCTGGTAACTGCCAAAAAAGCTAAAAATCATATCTTAAAGTCTCTGGAAATTCCTATCTATTTTTCTTCACGGTTAAGGCAGCAAAAAAATAATTCTGAAAACACTAACCAGAATCTTATCAGCGGTTTGCTTCAGCTACCCTGCACCTGAGACACCAGACCTTAAAAAACATGAGGTATGCTAGTGCCAGTGCTGCATGAATTTATTACCATCTGTAAAATGCAGACCTTCCTGGTGTAATTATGACAGCAAGTAAGTTTCATCTCTTAATACATTACTGGCACACATACAGCTTCCTTTCATATACAAGAGTAATTGTATGATTCAGAAATCAGAAAATCCAATTGCTGCTCACGTCTCACTTTGGCACTGTATCTGGATGAACCACTTTACCTGCAAGAGCTGTCATCTGCGAGTGTGTAATTTATGAGCACTTAATGCCAATTTGGCATAAGGCATACTTAGACATACATATTCCATTTTACTGAGCTTTGAAAAGCATGTAAAATTTTTTAAAAAATAAAAATCAGAGGACACGGGTCATGCTTCACATTATTCAGATTAAAAATGAAGAAACTTCTGTGAAATGCTTCTGAACATCTGGCCTACTTTTTTTTTTTTGGGTACAAGTTCCTTCTACTAAGTTCTTTCCCTAAGCTAGGGAATTTACTTGTAGACTCCACAAGGAAAAGGGCCACCTTTTCATTTCATGGGTTTTGTGGATTTTTTTTCTCTTTTACTGATTGGCCATAAAAAGTCTAGAGCTTCCCTTTTATTACCACTGTAGTTTATATCAAATGTATGTCCACCTGAATTCCGGTTCACTTCACAAAGCCTGCAGGTAAAGTCTGTTCACTGTTATTGACACAATGAGATTTCAAAAATTTCAACCTAATGCTTCAACAACTCCAGCTGAAAAGAGCCCTTCAGCTCAGATCATGAATTTTTTGACCTTGGAATTAATTTGATTTTCTAGATCTCTCTGCTCCCAGAGCACTGGAGGAAAGAAGAGCATATGGGCTGAAATAATGAGCATCTGAGATAGCAGAAAGATTAGAGTAAGCATATCCTAAGTTCAGAAGAGGGGTTTTCTGGTTATTATACTAAATTTATATGAACAGGCATATGAACCCTGGCTTGTGAATGGGCGTAAGAGTAAAAACTAGACAAAAGTGCTATTTGTCTTTGGAAAAGTTTGCAAGAAATAGTACTTCTCTAAATTCCTTACAAATCACTTTACAAGCCATACAACAGTTTACAATCCAATTAAAATGCAAGCTTGGTAACAGGAACATCCTCAGCCAAAAATACTGTTAGAAAAAGACAATTTCACTCTTTTGTCATCTTCCTCACACCACTCATGTTTGGTATTTTCCAACATTCTCTAAGCAGACACTAAAAGGATTGTACTGTATCTTTGTTGCAAAACCCTTCTGTATAGAGAGCTGACTAACTGAAAATGATGCTTTAAGAGATTTCAGCTATTCAGTTTCTTTTGAGAACACAACAGTCACATTTTAAAAGTAGAGAGTTCAAAGTATAAGTGAAATGCATTCAAAACTTCACAGCATGGTTTCACAATTTATTTCAGATCATGTTAGCTCAGAAGTGTCCCAGGAAAGGAGCCCTCCCAGCCTACTGTTCTCAAGATGCACTTCTGTCCCAGATGACCCTTCCTCTGTCTACCTGCCAGCACAGTCGCCATTATGTGCCATGACACTTTTTACAATTAATTCAGCTGACAATGGTTTTATGATGGGTTAGTTTTAACTAAATAACTCAGGTCTCTACTCCCCATCCAACTCATAGGCAGTGGCTTAAATAGCTGCATTCCCACCAGGAAAGAAGCCAGTACACTCATGGCTGGAGAGCAAGAACACATCAGTGTTCTTACCCCAGCTGAAACTAACACTCACTGTCACCATAACTTCAAAACCAAAGAACTCTTGAAGAAAGAAAGTTCTTCACACACCACCAAGATCTGCTGCAAAAGACAAGCTGCCAGTGACAGCTATTATCTTAAAAAACACCAAGGCATTCTTCTCCTACAACGATCCCCCAAAGTTCAAGTGCTCACCAGCAGAACACTGAAGAACAAAATGACTCAAAGTCCTTTTGAAAAAAACCTCTTAAGCTGTTCTTTTACTCTCTTTAAGGGTTCTGTTCTTTTAGGGATAAAAAATGACCCTCTTTGTATTTCAGTATCAAATTAAACATGAAAGTAAGCAAAGTGCACTAAGATAGATTCCAGCTATGAATAAAGCAGAAGTGGCAGGAAGTGTTTCTTGACAGAGTAAAACCATCTCAGGAGCAATATAAATATGCAAATTACTTTCAGAGATGACTCCATGACAAGATTTCAACAGTTTTGCTGCTGAAATTAATTTCTCCTCATGAATGACACAAGTGAACAAAACAGCTCCAACATATGCAGGCTAGTAATGACACTAATCAGATAAAGTGATACAGTCTTGTATCAAAGCATAGTTCCTCCAGATGGTGTAACTGATGCAAATACTGCATACACCTCCCAAGGCAGGACAAAGCTCCAATGATTTTATGAAAACATCATTAAAGAGTGACAACCAGTCTGAAGGACACAGTAGCACATAGACTTTCTTCTCTAACAGACAAATGTCTACATTCTGTGAAAAATAACAACCTGTAAGAAATTCTACATCTGATTATTTCTTTGTATTTGTATTAATTTTTTAATTACTACTTTGGCCTGTACTTGTAAGCTTACAATTATTCTTCTGAGAAGCACATTTGAAAGGACCAGTTATTTCTGAATCACCTATTTCAAACATTTCCAGATTTTTATCATGAGTAGGCGATGTTCACTAAATGCAATACTGAACTAGTCTTAAAATGGATCTTGGAACATAACATAAAAGAAGGCAAACGTGTTCAGACCAAAGATCTGTCTAGCCAGCATCCCATCTCCAGCAGAGTCCAGAAGCAGATGGTAAGGGAACAAAAGAAACAGGACAAATATATTCAACAATGCCCCCTGAACATTCTTCCAACCTCTACTTTCACCTCAGGGGATATTAGGAACCTCATGAAGGCTTTCTATTAATTAATCTTCAATTAATATCTCTTCTTAGTCCTCCTGTTCAAGCCTGCAAGTTGCTGCAATGTTCTTTTGCAAGATCTTACCCATGCCTACTGCCTGCTGCATGAACCAACAGGTTTTTTTGAAAAAAAAAAAAAGCCTGCTCGCTTTTTGGTGATACTAAGATTTTAGTCTAGAAGAGACCATAGGCAGTCCAATTCAGTCATCCTTTTCACACTGGTTCTGATTTCACAAACTTGAATTGTGTAATATCCGTTTTTCCAGGCTGAAGAGTTCTAACCAGCTCAGTCATTCCTCACAGAGAAACTGATGCATGCCTTCATTTCTCTAACCAGTCTTGTTTCTCTCCTAGCTTTTTGAGATGCAGGAACCAGAGTAGCACTCAGTAACTCAGGGTATAGCCAAATCATAGTTTCATACAATGGGAGTAATATTCTGTGTTTCTGTTGTCTCGGTCTGTGGTAACAAATCTTAATGTTTGATATGCCTGGCACATGTTTTTTAAGTATTACCAAGCACTGTGTTAGCCTGTGTAGCAGAAAATACAGCTCCCAAGTGATAAGAGTCAGCACAGCTGTAATAAGTTTATGTGTGAAGTTAGGACTGGTTCTCACCCGCATGCATCACTTTCATCTACGCTACATTTCATCAGTCACTTTATTTCCAGACATTGCTGTCTTCTAACTGAGTTTGTCTACAATCCTGCCGCATCCACGCCTTCTCTGGGAAACCTGTTCCAGTGTCTCACCACTCTCAAAGTAAAGAACTTCTTCTTTATATCTAATTTAAACCTATCCTCTTCCTATTTAAAGACAATACTCCTTGTCCTTCAAAGTCTCAGGAAAGAGGTATTGTAAAAAGCTTGGTAGAACATAGCAGACAGATGAATTTATTAAGGGTCCTGCTTGCCCACACTTCAAAAAACATGAGGAGTAAGGCAGAACTTCTTTCTGTGGAAACTCCACTGATTCTCTGCAACTAAATCATATTCACTGGGTGTTAGCAAGTCCTTAAGTTCCTACTAAGCTTTACAGTATCAATATCCAGATTACATGTTAGTACTTTCTGGGTTCCCTGGAACAATCTTCTTTTATTTTGCCCTTGAGATTTCTACAGTGAGTTATCATCAGTCACTCCCAACAATGTGGTATTGTTTATTTAATCTGTTTTTTTCCTACAAGCTCTTCTTTAGTCACTGTAACTTCTGAGAGATTCTGCTGCAGCTCATCCATAAGAAGGGTTTTACAATGTGACACCCTCCACTTACCTTCACAGCATCAATTCACCTCCCCCTTGCGCCAACCTGCAGCTGCCTTGCGGTTGCTGAGCACTCCTTGTCACCCCTCAGCCCTCTGACTGCTTGTTGCTCCTGCCCCATGTGAAAAATTATACTTTGGTTTAATAGCGTTTTGTGGAGCTTTGAGTAAATGAATCCATTCAGCACCACCACCACCCTCACGCTTTAGGCCTATTTCTATCTGCTAAAATTTATGATCCTTTCATTTATTTAGCAAAAACTTCACCTTTTTAGAGGACAGTTTCTAATTTCCTTGGTCTTTAATATTTTGCTGTTCAGATATGCACGCTCTCTTCCCTTCAGCTTTACTCAGCTGTTAGCATGCACTGGCACTAACACTTACTATTCTCCACACCACTTGTAAGGATGAAAATTCCTTAGATTCCCATTTTAGCTTGAAAAGTTCATGAATGAGAGCAACAGCTAGCTGGGGTCAATACTCCTTGATATCCATTGGAGTCTTACATTAAGAAACTCCCAGACTGTTCAGACTGTTTTTATTGTAAAATTATGAAACACAAGCATAAAGAAGGGGGTGTTGTCATTTCTTATGTTGGTGGAGACAATAAATACTGGATTGACGTTACAGCTCGAAAAAAAAGTGAAAAGCTAAAGCTGTGATGTTAAATCTTTGAAATATCAGGAAATCCTGAAGTTTTATATAAGACTTCATGCTGTCTTCTTACACTACAATAGATCTGTATTTTAGATAGCAGAAATCTAACCAAGGTTACAATAACATATACTGCAACATTAAATACACACATAAAGAATTATTAGACATGCAAACATAGAACCCTGCAACATTATACTAAAAATAATTCTAATAGTATACTTTTATTCTCAGAATTACCTGATGAAAGATCTTTTCCCTATATATTTAATAAGTCTTTCAGCAACCCTTGTCTTTCCATGCCTTCCAGTTAGCCTGCCTTAGAAGCAAAGAGAAAAACTAACTGGCTGAGCTAATCCAGATGTAAATTAAGCATCACTCTCTTTTTACTGATACAGTTTATGTCATTACCAACGAAACTTTCATTCAAATAGGTTCTGATATACAACTAACCTTTAAAAAGTTGGTGCTGCAGTAAAAGAAAAGTTGTGTATAGATACAAAAGCCTAGGCAACACATAATTAAGGGACTAGTATGTAAGATGCAATGTAGTTACATTATTCTTAAAGATTGCAGGGAAATCTGCTTATGTGCTTAAATGTGCTCCCCCATACACACTAACCTACATCCTCCACATGTTTACAGAAATTTTCAGTCTTAAAAAGCACTGGACAGCCACAGAATTACACACTAGAAATATGCACTAAGACAAACTGCTGTTAGAACATACAGAACATGCCACTTGGACTATGAAAGTAGCCAATGGCAAAATATCAGCCCTGTCTCACATAAAGCAAGGAGTCTTTAGCAGCCTCTCAATGTGTTTGATACCAGCCTGCAGGGCAGAGAGAACACAACTGTCTGTTTCAGCATCAGGTTAGGCACTTAGATAATCTTGTGAATTAGGGGTAGTAAAATGTAAAATTCAGATTAAATTTACAGACTGTGTGATATGCTTCACCCAAATTATATGTGTATAATAATGAACATTTTTTCATAGTCTCAAGTAAATTTTGGAGTAAAGACTAAGAATGAGCAAATAAATTATTTTGTGAAATTTTCTTTGAAGGTCTGTTTTTCTTTGAAATATTCTTTGAATAACTGATTGAAATCATGTGTACATAATGCAATACACAGACAGCTGTGTTTAAGAACAAGCATTTTCTATGTGAAAGGAAATACAGGTAAAGACAAATCCTAGGGTGCTTCTTTTTGCAAATATGAGAATATTTAAGACTAAAAAAGTACTGNCCGGCTCCCTGACGCGGACCGCTGCGGAAGCGAGCCCCAAGGACGGTCCTTCAGGAGGGCCGGCCTGCTACCCCAGGCTGACATCGAGCTATCCCAGGGGACCAGGCTAGCAGTGAGCAAGTCATATGTTTATTGCTTCTAAAACAGGCAGATTAAAAACACTACTATCTATCCCACTAGGATGATCAGGTTGTGGTTACTGTCAGTTTGGTTCTGCATATGCACTGAAACAATGTAGCATCTCTTATAGATTTGCAGACCATAATGTATTTTTTCCCAATAACTCAACTGAAGCTTTCCTTTCTTCAATGCAATGAAACACAAAATATAAGTGTCTGTTACTCCCAGTTTTAGACTAGACAATTATTTCATTACAGAATCATACAATCATTTAGGTTGGAAAAGGCTTCCAAGATCATCAGGTCCAACCTTTGACCAATCATCACCCTGTAAACTAAACCACAGCACTAACTGGTACATCTGCTTGTTTCTTGAATACTTCTAGGAGTAGTGATTTCATCACCTCCCTGGACAGTCCATTCCAATGCTCAACAACCCCTTCTGTGAAGAAATTCTTCCTAATGTCCAACTTAAACCTCCCCTGGTGCCACTTGAGGCCATTCTGTCTCATCCTGTCATTGTTTGCCTCAGAGAAGAGGCCAACCCCCACCTGGTTCCACCCTCCTTTCAGGCGTTGTAAAGAGCAATAAGGTCCCCCCTCCAAGCCTCCTTTTCTCCAGACTAAACACCCCCAGCTCCCTCAGCTGCTCCTCATAAGCCTTGTGCTCCAGACCTTTCACCAGCTCCATTGCCCTTCTCTGGACACACTCCAGCACCTCAATGTCTTTCTTGTAGTGAGGGGTCCAGAACTGAACACAGAACCCAAGGTGTGGCTTCACCAGGACCAAGTACATGGGGACGATCACTGCTCTGGTCCTGCTGGCCACACTACTGCTGATACAAGCCAGGTGCCATTGGCTTCATGATTAAGACTGAATCATTAAGACAGAATATTTTTCAATTCTATTCCAGTCTCATAACATACACCTTAAGTAATGCTTGAAAGATTTCAGTAAGGTCCTATTAAATGCATTCCTGTGACAAAAGATTTCAGCAAGGCGTAACTCCTGCTACTAAAGAACATTCATTGCATGCAAAAATGATGTCAAAACACAACCAGTTAACAGTTATCTTTGAAAAATTAATCTGAAAGAAATTATTAATGTTGCAGTAAAATAAACAAGATCACACATATTGCTTTTTCTAAGCATTAGCTTAACATGCTGGAAGATTATTGTTTTCTGTGGGAACTGTATCATTGTCTCATTTTCTCCATAATCACTGCCAGGATGCCACAGCAAACCAATCAGATGTTTAAACAGCTGGGATTTTTTTGTTGTTTGTTTGTTTATTCATTTGTTTGCATGCTACCTCATTTCAGATCTCTTTAGATGTTAATAAATAAAAGTTGAAATTTCATTAGGAACCGATTTAATCCATCAAGATACTATAGGTTTTTTCATATCAAATCTTTCTTTTGACTTTCCAACCAAATTCAGCTACGGATAACAATTTCCTCTTTAGAAATACATACTATTTTAAGTAACTTTTCTATAACCAATGAAAAATCTGATCAAATTTGAGGTGTGCATGGCAAATGAAGAAAATGAAGCAAATAATGATAACTCTTCTCATACTGAAAACAAACAGTACATCTTCCCGGCACTACAGAACAAACTTCTACTAACACGTTTCAAGGCATCACTCAAAATACTGATGTGGGTTTAAGACCATTTCACAATGTAATTAGGCCCCGCCAAAGCTGCAGTAACTTTAAGCCACAGCCATACCCGTGTGCATGCACTCATGTGAAAGTATCGCACACACTAAATTGCACTGAGGCCGTGAGAACATGCAACTTAGTAATGTGCAATATCTCCACCAGAGCAAGCAGAATGGGAGCTTCGGGGAAGAAGGGTATGGTGCATTCAGGAAGAGAACGACATGCTGCTCAGGGAAAGGAAAATGGTTCAGGCAAAGGTGTGCATGCTACTACTTGGAAACCTGCGAGTTGGAGAATTACTGCTTCATCCATTCAGGACAAAAACAAAACAAAAATCAAAATCCAGACAAGACCACCCCCTCCCTATTTCAGGGGTAAAGAATGTAATTCTCCTACTTATGCCGTGAAGTAGGTGACTCATGAACCACCCTTCTGAACAAAGCAAATCTCACACTGTTACGGGCAGATAATGATTCCCCGTAACCTTCAAAATACTGCATTATTAATTATAGTTACAACAAAAAAATTCACTACTACTGAGAACTAAAATTATCTAAATACAGTAAACTGGTCCAAGTGGTCCTCATGTTTCTAAAGCAAGTCATCCTCCTAAATGTGATAGAGTGGTGCCAAAAGAATTCCTGCAGCTGAACCTACACTGGCATAACCCTTCTGCCACAGTCGCCAGTCCCCTCCCTACTCCCCTTTCTTCACTGATTCCTATGGATGACTTTAAGTGGTTTCAGTGAAAGTAAATCATGTATTTACTATATTCACAGGCAACTAACAACCACTGTCAGTCAAGGGAGACTCTTGCACATGATGAAATATTACCTTTGTAATTCATCACATTTTTGTCCTGATACCCACTTATGTAATATGGAAAACAGGGGGATTAACAAAAAAAAACCCAACCAACCAACAACAAAAAAAAAAGGGCAGAATCATGGAGGGATGAAATGCAAAGGACAAATGAAGAATTTATGAATTTATCAAGAAGAACAAAGAGTAATGAAATGTGGCCACACCAAGAAAGTTAGAATCAGACTGAGAAAGACCTGAGATTGCAAACCAAAGAAAAGGGGAAACAGATAAACCAATTGGGCACGAAGGACCAAAACTACTGGAGAACAGAAGCTCTTTTACTGCTGAAGCATTAGCAGTATTCAAGATTATTATAACTTCCCTAAATTTTTACTTCCCACCTCATTTACAGGCAATGGCACATGAAATTCCAGCATGGAATTTTGAATTAGTTGGTTGATTTGAAAGAGAACTTTAGTACTTCACACATCAGTCAGAAATCCCTGTGGTCACATACGCCATTGGTAGTGATCTTCCTCCCAGGCTTTTTACTGTGTTTTAGGGTATCATCATTCAACTACTGACCTTTCCTCTTCCTTGTAGATTAAATGCTGCCTTCCACAAGATGCATACAATGAGGAGAAGCAAATGCAATACATGACAACAAAGCACACACAAGTGTTTAGTCTAAAATCATAGGAGCATTTTCATGATGACAGTTACTCAAAATTGGGAAAACTGGTTTATGACCAATTTGCAAATCTGTGTTTGTTCATAGTCCAAACATTGCCAGTTCCCATCTGGAGGGCTGCTTGGAGGCAGGCAGCATTGCCTGTGAGAACTGGGAAAACTCAAAGACAGGTATCTGGGGCAAAGGCAAATGCCCAGCTTACAGTCACATTCACAACATGAGAAAAGCCCAAATTAGCAGCAGACCATCCCTTGGGTTGCCCTTTGCTCTCCAGTCCCAAGAGAGATCTAGAAAAAAGTTTTTTTGTTGACTGTCAAGGGTTGTGTGGCCCCTTCTTTCCCACTGCCCTTCATGAAGAGGTGCCATCTCTTCCGCACTGAGGCCTGAAGGACTGGGGGAGAGGACAACCTTCCTTTCATCATGCTGTGACTTCCCCACGTGGCAAGGGACATTCCCATCAGCTGTCCTGCTTTCCCTAGATGGCAAGGGACACCTGTAACCATGCAGAAGAGGTGACTGCCACCACCACCCAAGCCCTCACTCCAGACCATCACCAGCATCAGCCCCACCATTGCCCTGAGCCACACCCCCAGCAGCATCCCCACAGCTGGAATTAGTCCTGCTGAGCACACAGCAGTGCTCCTACAGCTGCCCCCTTCTCCTGCCCAAGCTCACCCAGGTAGTTACTGTGGGAGGCTGTCACGAGCCTTGCTGAAATCAGAGCAAGTGGCAGTCACTGCTCTCCCCTGGTCCCACTAGGACAGTCACCTCCTCAAAGCAAGGTGCATGCTTTTCCCAGCACAACTTGTCCTTCGTGGGGCTGTGCTGGCTGGTGCATCCAAGCCATCTTCTGTCTTTCGTGGCTCTGCCTTTGTAGCCCTAGGTTTGCCAAACAAGCTCTTGGCTCAGGCATGGCATGATGCTTTTGTCAAATCCCTGCTCGATCCCACCACCTGATACATGCTGCTGGCATTCTGCCTCCCTGGCGTCCAGGATGAATGAATTTCTTATCAAAGGCCAGGAGGACAATTCATCCCATGGTTTGCAGCAGGCAGTTCTTGGCTTACACTCAGCTTCTTCAAAACTCCTATAGTGTCGCCACAGCTGCATCTATTTTTTCCCACTACTCAAGTTCAAATTTATAATCTGAGGTATTTTGACAGAAACAGTGAGATTCAACACTTGGCTCAAAGCAGCCTGGAAAGCTGCTCTTACCCCTATATAGCTCATAAATCTATTTGTGTGAACAGAACTGTCACTGTATTTGCAAACTCATCATCAAGGGAGTTAGAAAAATATTTATAAAATTTATAGCTACTTATAGTCTATAAAACAAAAAAACACAGCACAATTCCAATGAGAGAAACTGAAATGGGAAAAGGTGTTGGTTTATTTAAGAGTTTGCTTGGTAACATTTTTAAATTAAGGGATTTCTTGAGCTACAGAAATGAGTTGCCAAGTGCCCTCCTCTTCTTTCCACCTTGCTCTTTTCCTCTGAAATGAACGGTAAAGCACACAAGGGAACAGACTTCCTTGATTACACCCAAGTTTCCTAGTGCTTTTCACAAACACATTTTAAGTAAAAGAGCAACAGAAGTGACTGACAACTAGGAGGATGATTATTTTTACGTCATTTAGTTTATGAGCAACAGAGAGATTAGGTCTCTCTCCTGCTAGGAGGATCCCTGCCCTCTAGACAGGACTAGTTAGATGCTGTCTTAGCTTTGTGCACATGCTGTGTCCTGCTGAAGAATGATGGGAGCTGGAACACAGCTGGTGACTTTTGAGATTTATTAACTTAATCTTTCTGGTCAACTTGAAAGCATGGATATTTTGAGGGTGAATTCATGTTGTGTAATGCTGTCATAGTCTAATGATGAAAGCAACTACAGATGTTTCATTATTTGACAAAACTCATAACACAAATGGAGCCTCTTCCATTCTACCACCAAGCACTAGCATCCATTTTGCATGCCATTTACAGATGAGGTGAAGAAGCCATTTTTAGGTTCGTACCCCTGCAGCAACAACTCATCTCCAAAAAGAAAGAATAGTTGCTACTTTGTGACAAAAGAAAGGGCTTGAAGTATGTCCTAGGTTACAGTGTAAAATGTGACCAAGGGCACGTATTCTATAACCATCTTCATGGGCTGTTGGAGCAGGTGGGGCAGTGTTCATTATCTGCTACCATGACTCACCCTTGATAACTCCCTGTGGGAGCTATCTCTGTTAATGGGCAATCAAGAACCCTGCCACATGACTCATAAATAACTCGCTCCAGACTATCCCCTGTTAATGGGCCCATCAATGCCTTGCCTCATGACTCACCATCCCATTGTGAGATGCTCCACCCAGGAGGAGGAGCTGAGAATTCCCATCTGTATATAAATCAGAGGTTTGGAACAGCAGGGGCAGCCCTTACCTACGGGACTTACGGAGGACCGGAGCTACACCACTGGACCTTCAGGCGAAGACCAGACTCTTTTTCTACAGGATCACTGCTTCAACAGGACCACTTCATCCAGACTGCCATCAACACCCTGACCAACAGGGTGCCAGGTTGTATTCTGACTCTGTCAGTGGTTCTTCTTTGTACTATTGCATTTATTTTCTTTTTCCTATTAAATTGTATTTCTGACTTGGAGTCTCTCACTGGTTTGCTTTTCAAACCTTCACAAAGTAGCAATTGTTTTTCATATGGCAACAGATTGGGCATGCATAAACTCATGAGACATTGTTACTATACTTGCCATACTTACATACCGAAGATCACAGTAAGTTTGGAGTGGAATGCAAGCTAACCAAGAACCATTAGGGTAAATCCTTAGGTACAACTGACACCTGACAAGTGAGGAACTTGCGAAAATCTCAGAAGAATCATTCCAAAGAATTCAAATAAGGCACCAAGTACAGGCTACTCCAAACAAATATGAATGACTGATTCAGGCTCCCTTAGTGAATACACAGACTGAGATCCCTTGCGTATGACAAGCTGCTTCACATTCCACATTCTCCGGATTCTCCAGACACTGGCTTTTGCTCATCATATTTGCAGTTACTGATGCATGCTGGCTCTTTCCTACTCATTATCCCGTGGCTTTTCTAAAATTATTTTCTTTCTCTCCTCCATTCTTATTCTGAGAAATACCTTGGGTCACCTTAGTCACATACCTGTAAACTTATAATTGTATTTAATTGAATCCTCCTCACATAGTATCTATCCATGCCCAGATAAACCATATCCTAGTCTTTCACACTGTTCTCGTCTACCATGGGCTGAAGAGAACAATTTATGAGACAAGTGTGAGTTTCTGAATCTGCTCACACTATTCAGAAAAGATGGAACTGAGATACTAACCATGTGATCAATGAAAACTCAATAGCAGTCACTCAAGAGAAGGGCTATTACCTTTTTGGCAGAATTCCAAATCTGTTGCTTTCTATCCGAATTGCCCCTTCATTTCAAATGACTACAGCAGTTAACACTGCTGCTCAAGATCCTACACAACACAATATAACCTTCCCATTGTTAAGTGGCAAATATTTGGCAATAAGTTTGGAAAGCACTTTAATACCGCCCTGGTTTAAAGCTTACTCATGTATTGTGCATATGCACAAGGTGACACAGAAAGCAGTGGTGTAAGAGGCAATGGCTCTACAGAATTTAGCATGAAGTCTGTTTACTGTGCCCAGACCATCAACTTTTTTGTAAAAGTACACTATGATTTAAACACATTATATAAAATCTAGTTTATTACATTACCAGCATGTTAGTGTTTCAAGCTGCTAACAGGTGAAAGCTGGTGATTTCACTCATCTATGATGAATGAACATTACTGCACCACCCCAAAAATAGCTTCAGTGTGTAGTCTTTTTGAACCATATCTAAAAACATAAAAAATCCTTCTTCAATTACTGAAGTAGTTTAGAGCTGACACACAAAAATGGTGACTAAGCATGAAACACTGTGGATGTACTCTGTAGGTGCAGTACAGTAGCGTTCCAAGTGTGATGAGGAGAGCGCTCCCCTGTTGTTCCCTTTGATGTAATTTGGTTTATAGAGATCATGAACTAGATTTCTTTCAGATGAAACTAGACTGGAAAATACATTCCAGAAGCATATCTAATACATTCCAGGTACAAATGGGCACTTATTCTCCAATATTAGACAAAATACTTCAAACAAAGTAATTCTGAAACAGCACTGATGTCAGTTCCTCCATTTCTGCTGCTCTGCTGCATGAACCTGCTCCTACTGAGCTGCCCTAGCTGCTGCTGCCAACACAACTGCAAACATTGCTTCCTGATGAGTTAGGGATGTCATGGGTGCAGCAGTTTTACTAAAACTAGTATTCATGACAGCACAGATCTCTGAAAATTTTTTAGCCAAGTCCAATTAAATTGCTCTATTAACAATCAAAGGGGAAAAAATCATCAATGCAAGGTAATTGCAATCTTTGAGATTTGTAACTCATCTTTGAAACACAAGCTGTTGCAATTGTTAATTATTTGCAGTTGAACATCAAATTTAAAAAAGAATTTTCAGGAAAGGGCAAGAAATCAGTAATATACCTTATTGCTTCCTCCACAGATTGGCCAACTATATTTGAGGAGGAACCTGGCTGAGACAAAGGTGTCAGGCTTATCACCCATTTTACTGGCTTGTAATACTCATCACTGGAGCTCAACAGGTAGAACAGTGTGGTCAGAAAAATCACCTGCAAAACAAATACAAGTTTTAAATTAAAAGGGAATAAATACTTTACAGAATTAGAGTATGCAGATATGCTTCAGATACTGAATTTTACTGGAAAGGAACAAGATACTCTTCCAACAAGCCTGGATTTAGAAAAACACAAAGAGCTGAAAGAATAATTTTCTTCCCTGCTCTACAAAGGACTTAACATTCACAGCCAGACATAATAACTTCTGCCTCTTTTCAGCCTCTTCCCAAAGTCACATCTAGACCAAACTACTAGAATGCTGATCAACATTCTAGTTGTGGGGCTTTTTGGTTCTTTTTCAGCATGTTTAACAGATCAAAAAATTGCTGAATAGTTACATCTATTCTAAAAACAAGCAAACAAAACTGCCAAATAAATTTGGGCTGCCTCAAGAGTCATTATGCAGCTGGGTATCAGATGCCAATTACACAAAAATTCACAACTATAAATTTTATGTTAAGCTGGCAATCCTAAGTGAATATTCCTTCTGTGAGTTTGATGATGAGTCTCAGCAGAAAGGATGGCAGTTGCATTGTTTCAGTTAAAAGACAAAAACATTACAATCAGACTGGATTAGCCTCCTCTATGTTGCAGTCAACCACGTTTCTCTTATTTTCCTGTCAGTGGGCTCAACAACTTCTTGGGTAAGCATAAATCACAGAACTGTGTCCATCTTGAAACAGAATACCCTGAACAAGAACAACCCATTCTGTATGCTCTAAATATAAACTAATTTGCTTCATCTACAAGTCTGAGATTTTTCTTCTTTTTTCCCAAGATTAGAAAGAATTCTTTCACTTTCCTTGTTTCCAACCTACATGTATTCTAGAATAAACCACATCTTAATTTTCTTATGAGTCAAACAGCCTGACCTCCAAAAGTCTCTTACATTCAAACATTTTACCCAGTTTGCACACATCTCATGCTCTTTTCCTTCGTTCTCTCTGAAGATGCTCAGAAAACAAAATGCAGATAGCATTGCAGTATTTCATTACCAGTCTCAAGAATGACATCCATCTGCCTCTGTTCCTAATTTCTCTACACTCAGCAAAATGCTGCTACCATTTTCCCCCTACTCTACCCTCCCAGACTTTAACTTGAAAGTCACACTCAACTATTCACCTATAATGACCCCTGTCCAAAATGTCATATATTGGTTTAGGCTATATTCCATCTTCCCAGGTGTTTAGCTTCTGCCTTGGGTGATAAACCAATCCAGCTAATAAGACAAGTCATATTAGCAGATTTAAACAGCATGCTGTTAACATTCATTTTGAGATAAAAAAAATAATAAAAATAATTAAGTTTTGCTTTAATGGGAAATAGTCTAGTGCCAGTAGCAGTATAAGCTATGTTTTGTTACAGTTTCAAATAAGAGAATCTTAAAACTTGAATCGCATTTTAACATCCTTTGTAATTCTGCAATTATGGTTATTTTTCTTCTTTGATGGGCTCTGCCATTTCTCCTAAGCTACTGAAATATTTCCTGATTTCACTAGAAAACTCTATACTGAAGCAGGCACCACCCAGATGATGTTGTGTCTTCCTTCCACTGAGCTCAGCCTACAGATCCTTCTTGCACATGCAGTTTTCAACACAGAGAGCAGCATATTGCTCTGAGTACAGTAAGTATAATATCTGCTTATCCTGAGTATGAGTAAGATATTATACAGTAAGTATAATATCTGCTTATCTGTTCTTCCCCAGTGTTTACAGAAAAACTTGCCTTCTTAAGGAGATACAAGATAGACATACCCACCTGAACTGTAAAAGCCAAAGCAATGGCTGGGAATGAAGAGTAGTGGAATAAAATGGGTGTTAAGCTGAACTACAAGCTAGGAAAAGTACAAACCCTACTCAATTCCTGCTAAAAGAAGATGCATGTAACCACAGCACCATACAAAATCACCTGAATTTTGGAGTATCTGCCTTTTAGGAAATTAATGTATTTCCTTTAGCCCAATAGGTGTACAAATGCAAAGAGAAGCTGTAGTCACTGAATATAGTAATATATTATCAAATGGCTTGCTGACTCTTCCAACAAGTAGAACAGCTTCAATACTACACTCAGCAGCAAAAGATATGTACTATCTTAGAGCAACTGGAGGCTATAAGTTTTCAGACCTCTTTTACAGGATATCTGAGATACCTAAATTGTTTCCTAAGCAACATTTCAATATTCTGTCAATGACTACAAGGAACAATTTAACGAAGACGAAACAGTAAGACCTTTCCATAGTTAAACAATTGATGGATTACTATTTCACAGTGTAGAACTTGTTCTGTAGCTGAAAACATTAAATACTCTAATTAGAGGAGGAATAGACCAAATTCAAGGAGAAAGCTCTGGGTAAACACTCTCTACCAAAATGACATTTCAGCATTTCCACAGATATCAAGAAACACACAACCTAATTGCTTGTGCATCAGGTCCAGTGATTCAGTAAATATTTTTGTATCTGCTTTTCATACTCAATTTTCTGATGTAAAGCTTCAGGGTTTTTGTTTGTTGGGAATTTTTTGCTTGTTTTGGATTTTCTGGTTGTTTGTTTAAGTTGTGTGTTTTACAGCATCCAAAGTCTGCGCATTCCCTGCAGGGCTGTAGATGCCCATCGGCCAAATGGAGCTTTTTCTCTTCCAATCTTTGTAAGAGAATATGAGCAGAGTGAGTGAGTGAGCGTGTGCTCGTGTGAGTATACACGTGTGCATGTTTATACACCCACACAAAGGCATAGACATATGTGCACATGTATGCAGACAGGAACTTGTATTCAGAAGTGAAATACAAGTGACACTTCCGTAACTAATAATCAGTTTTCAAAAGTCTGTCGAGGATCTGAATAGTCTGACTGGATCGTGGATGGATGTGCTACGCACATTGACATTCCTACTGAACATTTTGATAGAACATGTATTTTTCAAAATGGAGGTTCTGAACAAAGTGTCCATTATTTCCACATTTTAAAGTACAAATTTTTAAACCTTTTATCAAAATAAAATTCAGTATTTTAATTTCTATTCAAGATGACTAAAACTGGACCGAAATGTAATCAGTATAAAAACTAACCACTTTGAGTGTTATCTTGTTGCAAAATTAAGTTAGTTTGTGCCACTCCAAACTAGTAAAAACTTTTCTGTAGCAACTAGAAAACCTGAAAAATGAAAAAATGAAGAGCACAGTTCAAGCATCTAATCTTTAAAAGAATTCCAGCACAACAAGATCCCAACTACCTCTGCTAAACCAGCTGACTGCACAGTGCCCCAGCAAGAGGCAGGACCCTGCTGGCAGACAAAAATTCAGATCATGCATCACACCAACAGCATGTAATGAACTTGATATAAGTCATTAGGCATCTAAAGATAAATTTTGTGTCTGAGCCTGAGTGCCTCAAAATCATTGGCAATTGGTACCCAAGCTTGCAATTTTTGTATGCTAACTTTTCGGACACAGTTTTAAATGTGCCATCTTGGGTGAAGTTGTGGACTAAGGAAGAAATATAATACTCTCATGCAATCTTTTTTTTAATGGAAGACAACTAGAGAACAAATTGCTGATTTCCCTGTGACCATTTTTTCCGTCTTCTGCAAGCAATGGCTTGTACAGGGATATGTTTATGAGAACATGCCATAAGACTTCAGCAGTTACGCAGGATATCACAAGTTACAGCTTAGTACCTTCAAGGCCTGAAACAAGAATTTTCCACTAATAGAACAACAGGAAAACTCACCACCTCCTAAGTTACACAAATCTTGCCCTCTGTCTAGAATGCCCCCAGACAAATATGGAATTTGCAAAATCTTAAAGAATTTTGGTATTAGGTAAGTTTAGAAGATGTTTCCAATGCTTTAGGTTTGAGTTTTCATTGTCACAACACGTGCAATTAGGCTTTTCCAGTAAAATGGACCATGTGAACCAATGACATACCACTGAAAGCACAAAGTTGAGAAGAGCTGTGCCACTGTGGAAGAGGATTGTCACTAATGTCGTAACCGTAGTAAACAAGAGGCTCACATTGCGACTCATCACTATCCACAGCGACTCCAGGATCTGAAAAACGAGGGAGAAGTGAAGACAAAGTCAGGCATTGCATGCTATTAGCAAGGACACAGAATTAACTTACTGAGTGTTTCATCACCATCAAGCTACACAAAAATGACTTTTTAAAAAAAATCATCTTCCCTTACTCCTATACTACAGCAGGTTCTATCAAGCGAAAATGTCTATTTTACCAAAGGTAAGTTTCTATGTAGTTGATTACAAGTTTTTGGAATTTTTCACCCAATATTAAAAATTATTTAATTAAGCAAAACAGCAAAAAACCTAGATGTGGTGACACTCGTTTATTGTGATTAACACTGATGTCAAGCAGATCTTGTCTTGGAATAAAATATTCACCTTTTCAAAAGTAGAAATGTTAAGACACAAAGAACAAGGAGTAATATCACAAGACAGAAATAAATCTGAAGCTTCAAATCAAATACTAAAAGTACTACTTCAATAAACTTGTTTTTAAAAGCTTTCATGGTAATGAAACGCATTTTTTTAATAATATCTGCAGAGAAATGCAAAAGTTGTGATTTTGAGTAAGAATGCATCACAGTTAGTCAAGTAACTATGAAAAATAAACAATATTAGGTAATCCATTAAAATTTGTACTGGCTAGGGGAACTGATTGCTTATGGTTACATATAGTAATGATCAGTTTTGATACATCAAAAGGAGGCACATGGAGGCATCCTAAATGCAGTGCACACTAGTTTCAAACAAATATTTCATCCAGAAGGAATACTGTAAGAATGTATTAGCCAAAGTGATTCTAACAAATAAAAGAAGCAAGATCACAAACAAATCTTCTTTCAGATTAACTAATGTAACTGGAAAAACTGTAAAAGCTCTGACACAAAAGCCCTTCAGGTTCAAAGCTGTAAGTGAAGACTTCAAAACTAGCAACTGTTAGTCTTGGTTTAACAAATGGAAATTAGACTGAATTAAAACAAAACCAACCAACCAAAAACTCCCTAAAACAAAAAAAAAAACCCTTTCCCCAGTAGGCAGCATTTGTAGAGCAGACAAATGAGTGTAAGCCATGTGATCACCACTCCTTTAGAAGTGAGTGAATCACATCAAACTTAATATATTAAGCATGAACTTGAGAGGGAATAAGTGCTGGGGGAAATGACAGGGAATTAAAAACAGAAAGACCTACTTAGTTCATGCTTCCTACTACTTAATGGGAATTATGAATGTTAAAGCTCATCTTGAGTAGATTTTACTAGTCTCTCTTCAAACTTCAAGTGAGGTTAGAAGTGAAGAGGACACTGCTGAAAAACGTTCTCCCACTGGTACCTGTCCCTTTGCTTCTTCTATGGATTACGAATTCATTCTGGGGGTGCAGCAGGGCTATAAGCTCATGCAGCCCCCAGGTAACATTATTATGTGCACATTATGTTATGAGGACTGTAAACACAGAGGATGGTGAATTTTGAGGGAATGGTCTGTAGCTAAAGCAGAGGCCTTCCAGTTGGTATTCAGTAAAGATTGTGCTATCATTGCTAATAACAGGCCTTAAACCGTATGCAAGGTTCCCCTCCCAGATATTTAACCCTGTTACTAGAACTTGGTGTGTGAACAGGAGCTTCTGTGCCACAGGTCTTCTGTTATAACGTGGAGTTTAATCACAGAACAGCAGCAAAGGCCTTGAAAACAGGGACACAGGTTGTAAACAAAGGCCCCTGAAACAGGAGCAGTGCTTTTAGTAAGAAGGCATTGAAGATGCACAACCTTTAGAGCTAGGAAAACTGCTTCTCCTTCAAGAAAATGAGGTAGGAACTAAGAGAGGGGAAAAACACCTCAGCAGGTAAACAAAAGGACAAGGCACCTGTCACGATGTGGAAAATTAATACTTCTCCCAAGTATGACAGCAGATAGTCCAGGGCAGAGGTCAAGGGGCGGGAGTGGTCCGGAATAAAAACACTTTATGAAAGGACAAGCTCCTTAATTTGAGGGAAGATGATGTCCATTAAGATCCAGCTTTCCATAACTAAGAGCTCTTGAGCTAGCTCATTTAGAATCCTATGACTCAGACCATTAAGGACAGCCTCTACTGGTGCCAAATACACAGCACCATCATGATGGTATTTTATCCTCACAGCTCATTAAGGACTGATCACTTTGAATACATAATGATAAAACTAGGAGACTGTAAAGCAAACCATTAACATGAAGTGTGCTGGTAATGAAAATTGGTCTAGTGAAGTTTTGCTCTGAAGACTAGAACTAGCCTGATTTAACAGTCTTCTAAATACAAATCCCAGCAGTTGTGAAGACCCTCACTCGCAACACATAAGCTGAGCTGATACCACTGAGAGTTCACAAGGAGAGGAGCTTGTTCCATCTGCCAGAGAAAAACACACAATTGGTGGGACTGTAGAAGTTTTCTTCAAAATAGGATGTTTCTCCAGTATAGGCAGGATTTATTGAACACTTTCCATAGAAGCTTTACCCTGAGGGCTGATAACCAGGAGTATGCAACTGCAGGTAGTTTGAATATAGGTATCAGGTTGTTCAAATAACATCAGAAATGGTTCTCGTACATGAACATCCTTGTTTGGTGGAGTCATTGATTGGAACTGCTGAACTACTTATCGCCAGCACCTGCTTTAGAGTAAGTGCAGATAGTGCCTTTCTACAGCTTTGGTATGTCTTATGAAAGCAACTGCATCTTTTAGGACCTATCCCCAACTACAGAACAATTCCTTGTTATGCATATGTATCATTAAAATTTCAAGACATAAGCTTTTCATAGCTAAGGTGAGAAGACAGACATAAGAGACATTAATCATTACTGAATACAGTATCAGAACGTGCTCAAATACTTCCCTACCACTCACAAAATGAAATTATGTGCAGCTGCACCTAAGAGTTGATAATGCTGTTTGATTCCCAGAGCCTACTGCAGCTGAGTAGATGAGCTCACCTACTACGCATAAAGAATTGGTAACACTTTGCCAGCTGAGATGAGTTCTCCAAAACACAATAAAGTGTGAATATTTATGCATTAATGTTACATTAGTTTTAGTTACTTTTTTTATTATTAAATAACAGAAAACCACATCTCTTTCCCCAAACCACTGCTCTGCAAGCAGCCATGAGGGATCAGTGTTTGAAAGAGCTACAAAGTTGTACAGAATTCAGCACTCCCTTAAGCATCACACTGGGCTGTGTCACCATCAGCATCAGTTACTGTGCCTCTCCAATCTGTAACAGGCAAGAAAGCAAAATTGCACACAATGTTCTCAGACATCTAGGGTGTCCTCTTGGCCACTTTTAAACTGGTCAACACCTGAAAATGAGGGTTAAAAGGCACTTGACCAAAACAGTAATTTGCTGAGAACTTCAAGTCAGCAAACTTCTGGAAGCCAGAAATATCTATGTGCCTAACTTGATTCTAAAGATCAACAGACGTATAAAGGGAATAAAACTGGACACAAAGATGTAAAGAAACCCCCAAAAAACCATGCTAGTTGATATATTACTGCAAAATGGACTGAATTAGCTAAAAACTTATGAGATTACTTGGAGAAATTACTGGAGCCAGAGAAAATATTAGGATATGTAGTAACTCAGTGAAGTATTTGAGAAGCTGACTTGATTAAAAACACACGGATCAGTCTTGCCAAAGGCACGGAAAGAGAAACCTAACTAAGCTGAATCTCGCTGTGTACATCTCTGTGGAAAGTCTTCTGTCTTCCTGTCTGGGAGATCTCTGAATGAAATACAGCCTGCCGGCAGAATGATGAGTATTCTTGTGCAAGGAGCCAAAAGATCAAATTAAGAAGACATTAGCAATGTCTCATATAACATCAAGGGAGCTCTGAGTCATCATTCACAGATTTAGCCAGCAGCGATTCACTTTCTCAATGCTACAAGCATATAAGAAATGGAGAAAAAGGGTATGAATGGAAAAGCAGATGAGTGAGCAAAGAATGAGTCTTTTTTATTTTTCAGAAATTAGATCTTAATAGTCCAGCTATGTGCTGCCTGTTTCATCCATCTGATAAACTACCTTGGAGTGGAGCATGGGCTGCAAAATACAAGGCAGAAGTGAGGAACCACTCTTGCTCTCTCTGCGAAGAACAAGATGAAATAAACCCCACATCAGAAACACATCACTGATTATATTATACTGGCTTTAAACACTGCTGCTTCTAATACTGGAAAAAGGTAGCAGTGCTGCTAACACCAAAGCTTTTAGAAAAAAAGCTAACTGATGACTTGGAAAAGCTTATCTTCATATTATATCTTCAGGCAATTTACATGTTTATATAGTAAATTACTTTAAAATAATTAAGGTCAGTCTACATCAAACTACAGCTAAGCATAACTGCTATAATGAACAGCACATTTTGAGGGGGGGTACAGAAGTCTTCCAAGCTTTACCTGATACTCAAAATTCTGAATCGACAAATGTTGTTAGAAATTAAATGAACAGCAGCAATTCCCTAGCACACCTACATCAGTGATTTAATTACATGCTTTCAACTCTAAAATGAAAATTTCTTCCACTACGGGAAAAGCCTGAAGTGAAACACTAGCATCTGTCTTCTTTTAACGTTTTTCTTACAGCAAACGCTCCTTCTCTTGTTAAGGAGGAAGAACACTTCCTATGATTTCCATCAATGAAAAAGAGCTTATCTGCTTGTGGCTGTAATATGACACTGTCAAATAGCTGTATTTTTAGAGAAAACTGTCATCTGTTCTATTCTGAAATACTTCAGAAAGCCAAGGGGCTAGCAAGACATTTATTTTTTGGTAAACTCAATCTATGCATAAATACTTGTTACATGCAAGTAGTGTAATTACACACACTTATTCTTCTCCAAAAGTGGAGAAAATCTCATTAGAGCTGCATGTCCACTTCTTTACACACTTCTTTACAGCTATCTCATTGTCTTTAAATCATCTGTATGTTAAAAAAACTGTCAACACAGCTTTAGGACTGTACTGTGTCTCGCTATATTCTTAAGAACTGCAAGCTAGCATTGATTTCAAATGTTCAACTTCACTCCCCCCGTAAACAACACACTCAACCAAAAAAAAAAAAAGAAAAAAAAAAAGTTAAACCAGTTTGGGTTGGAAGGGACCTTAAAGACCACCTGGTCCTAATCCCACTGCCACAGGCAGGGCCACCTTTCCTTAGACCAGGTTGCTTAAACCCCCATCTAATCTGGTCTAAATCCCACCCAAAGTTCCATAAAATTTGAAAAAAGCAAACAAGGAAAAAATCCAAACCAAAGAATCTAAGCAAAAGAAAAATTAAAACCCAAGAACACACACTCCCAAAAGCACTCACATAATTTAAAATATTAACCCTTCACAATTCAGTATGCCATTCTAATAATTTTTCTGCTTCAAAATACCAGGAGAAAGATTTTCATGCTGTGATAAGAACATAAATCCTGAATACAGTAAAGCTGCTTTGTATCTTAGGCTAGGTAAAAAACTTGCTTAAAAATACCAGACTTCAGCAAAAACTCTTCTTATTTTCATAATCTCCATGTTTTAATGACCTAAACAAGCACAGAGATAATATTTTCATCAATTTTAATTTAAAATATTGGTGTGAGTAATATTTATGCAATGCACTGCAGATGAGCAAGCCAGGAAAGAAAATGCTGCCCAGTAAGGATGTGAAATCAGGATTTAGAGCTTTATTCTAAGCTGACTGTTTTACAGTCTATCATTAAGGACATGAGTATATGGAGAAAAAAGACAGGTGTTTCCCCACAGCTAATGAGTAATGAGTTCCTGGAAATAAACAGGAAAGCAAGTCAATTGCTGGCAGAATTTTTCTTCTTGAACTTCTAAGCCAGATTTTAGAAGTAAAGCAAGCATGCTAGCTAGATGAAAATTTTAATATTAATGTTTTTCATTCTTAAATATTTATTTTCTTTACACTTTTCTTCCCCTCTCTCTAGCCTGCTTAGATTACTGAAGCACATTTTACATCAGGTTTTCTGAGCACTGTGTAGCAGTGCTGCAAATGACACGCTCTTATCATGTAGTTTCTCCTCCTTCTGTTCGTCTTGCCTAGAAGGAAACTCCACATTGATTTTAAATCATGATGTGCTGTGCATTTTTAAACCCTCTGCCTCAAGCATGCATGGCCAACTTTGAGAAAGCATTAAGCAAATTCCATTATTAACTGTAAAAAGGTTTACTGCAATAAAGTTTCTCTCAACTTTTTCTTGTCTCACATCTTCTTCTCTGGTAGAAGCTGTAACAATTTAAGCAGCAGTTGGGAGGACAGAAAAAGCACACATGCCTATCAGTCTAAACCAAGAACTGCCTGGAGGCAAATACTAGCTTTAATTGCATCCACAGAGCTGCTGTGGTGCCAGTTAGGTATAAACAATAAGTCTTCCAAAATTGAAGATACTTTTAGTAATGACAACAGCTCAAGTCAAAGATGAACTGTATTGGGGATTGACTCTGTATATTTGGCATTTTGGACTCAACATGATTTTTCAGTGAAACACTTCCATTTGCATTGCTTTCAATGTTTCCTCATTTTCTCCTCATAAGGTGAATGGCTTTTATTAAGGAATTCATACTGTGTAAAATATTTATTTCATTCTCCACAGAACTTTCATGAAAGAGAAAAATAAGCTGCTTTCAACCCAACAAATAATAATAATTTGAGGCCAAAAAAAAAAAGATGACCCCCTGCTTTCATTGCTTGGTTTTATTTTCATAATCTCTTAGTCAATAGCTTCTCCAGTTACAACCTAAATCAACTGGCTTCTTCTTTAAAGAGGAAAGACTACACAAAATAATGCATTAAAAAACAGTTTGCAGGTGACACAGGTAACAATCTGCCTCAGGAAGACTGCTGGGAAGCTGGTAACCATGAAGATGCTGAAATCCCAAGAGCTTCTTTATCATAACCATTTCTGTTTGTTTTGCAGTTATATCTTCAATAGGCTTAGGTAATTGTAAGTAACAGTGTTTCCCTAATTTTCCATGTACTTGAATCCATGACCTTAGTGGTACTCTAAGGAGAAACTGCTATCAGTTAGAAATTGGATCAATTTCATATTAAGTGCAAAGAATACATACCGAGAGAAATGTTTCAATGTTATCATGAACAAACGATGCAACATCTTGCCAGTCCAGAATATCTCCAAGCCAGCTGTTTTGACGGTTTATGTGCCACTTGTGTCCTTTGTGTCTCCCAGAATGTGTTACATTCTTAAAAAGAGACAAAGAAAGTAGACATTCAAATAAAATGTAGAGATAGAAGAAAGTCAAAAGCTGATGATTTAGACTGATGTTTTCTTAATGAGGAACAGATCCAACATGCATCTAAATACTTAGAGCTGCTTTAACTGACATGCCCAAAAATACCTGGAAGTACTCTGTACACTGGAAAAATTAAAATCTGACAGAAAACTGTAGTTAATTATCCCATTTAATTACATATCTGTATATTGTACTGATTCACCTCTGTTAAAAATTAACTTTACTGCGTGACTGACACAATGGTATCTATTTTGCTTTTAATGAAAGCACATCAGAAAAAGGTAATGATTTCAGTTATTGCCTACATAATTTACTGTTTGCAACATACAAGTTTTCCCAGAAAAATGCAAGCAGAAGTGAAAGCAAGTAGTTTTCTCACTATTAGTTTCTACCTCTCCACAGGTAATGTTCAATCACACGAAACCTAAAAGCTGAACTGGATGCATGGAGGATTTCTTCTGACTACACACCTTTGTAACTGCAACACAACAAGACAACAGGACAGGGCCATAAAAACAACAGCTAATTCCTTAAGTGGCTCCTCCCTAATTATCAAGTTGCTTATATCCCAGTGAGTCATACCTGATTATCATCTTGAATTAGGCTATTTGACTCAGTCTGGGACTGTGACAAGTGTTTCAGAGAAGGATGCCAAAAATCTCTGTAAGCAAGCTTAAGCAAACCCGCTGACTACAACATCCTAGTCTTTAACAGAAGGAGATTTCTCAAGTTCTTAACTCTGATTTTTATAATAGGCATTCCACGACTTGTTAAAATTTTCTGAACACTTTCAGCCTTACCAGCCTGCATTCAAAATGACACTATCTTTTTTTGCCACACGTGGCAAGTAACATTCCAAGTGAGGTCCCTGCACTGATTTATCTAAGAGCAATACATTTTCTGCTTATTACCAATTCTCTCTAGATGCACTGTTACACTTTGTGATGCACAATTAGCAACCTTCATTAACAATCCACCACCTACACAGAGACCTTTCTTCTGGGCTGGCAATTTATTTAGAGCAGAACCATACGAGCAGTCAAAAATCTCCCTCCAGTAGGCCTTCTGTACTTGTCAACTGTATGAAGACCTATCACCTGTTCATCTAGTTCTATACCGAAAATGTCACTTTTTTAATGCAGAGATCTTCTGAGAACTTTAGAGGTACTTCAAAAATAACTGCATAAAGGAAAGTGTTAATATAATCACAATCATTTAAATATACAGAAATATTTCAGGAATATGACTTCTGAATTTGGTATTTCCATTGCACAATGACTAACGAATCGCTTTTCCCTTTAAAAGGCAAACACCATTGGCAGCATAAAAATGATTTAACTCCTGAACTTTTCAAGATTCAGTGTACAGAACCCATTATAAGATGGCTGCAAAAATGCATTGTAAGGAACTTAACAAGAGGACAATTACTTTCTCACAATTTCAAATTAACAGAAGTTACACAAATCACGCAGAAGACCAGCTTCCTTTTCCCAACACCTCAACAATACAAAAATTCAGCAGAAAGTGCTAAACTATGAAATACTAAGTATAAAAAGTGAGAAAACTGTAAATTAAATGGCACACATAAAAACACACTTAACTACTTAAGTGTAGGACACAGCTCTGGCTGTACTGAAACTGTGACTGTAGAATGATCTGTCTTACACACTTGACATTTTTACCTTCTTTTTACTGACCTTTACTCAATCTTCCAACTTTCTGTTAAACCCTCCTTCAGAAATGCATACTTAGCATAATTATCTCAGAGTACTAAGTGATAGTTTATATAAATAACATTTAAATAAGTTACCCACCTTCACAAACCAAGAGTGATAAAGCCTGTCCCAGAGCTCCAGCACTTGTTTCTCAATCACAGCAGTGTTATTTACTTTTTCTCCTAAAATCTTATGGAGCTAAAACACATAAAAATCTTTTATTACACAGGACAGAATAAAGCAGCCATCTACTGATGAACTTCAAGCTTGATGAATCACATAAGAGTGTCTGTAAAGGCATGTCTGAAACCCAAATTATTAGAAAAAACTAGTATCAGTATGAAATATTCACTTCAGAGAATATGGTTCACAATACAAAGACTTTTTTAAAAAATTCTGCTGCACTAAGGACTTCTTTCTGAACTGAAAAACCAATGCTGTCTCTAGAATGCTTAATCCAAAACCCTTGATCGTATCTTTAGAGTAAATATTTCAAATAATTTGAGATGTGTGCTAGATAGCAAAATAAATAAATAGGAATCTTGGCAAATTCTTCTGAAGAAAGTTAGCTTAACTATCTAAATTATGATTAAAAAATGTCCAGTGTACCACATCCAGCCCACACAGAAATTAGAACACAGAGGAGAGGGAGAGGTGGTCGTCTGGTCGCAATGAAAGTCTACGTTGTCTATAACAGGAGAGCTAAAGCCAGTTCAAAAAAAAAAA